>JAPVLO010002104.1:0-78064 GCA_027257055.1 Cephalopachus bancanus
AGAACCAGGGAAATAAAAACAAAGGCCCCTCGCTGGTCTGCTTTAAGGCATCAGTACACTAGGGTGGCAGGGGCTTCCTCGCCTGGGTCTCTCGGCGGAGGAGGGTGAGTCAGGAGGTGAGCGCTGAAGCCGCAAGTCTGGAAAGGCCCCAGCACAGATAAGAATCCTGTTGCTGCCACTGACCTACTGGCGACCTTGGGCCCTTCATGTCGGAGCCTCAGTTTCCCTGTCTGCAAAATGGGAATGATCATATGACCTCCTTCCTAGCTTTGCCCCTTGTTGTTTGCCCACTATGCAACTTGTTTGCCCACTATGCCTGGCTCACACTGTTTTCATAGAAGTTGAACTGGTTTGCATGCCCACCAGCAGTGGAGAAGTGTTTCCTTTTCTCTGCATCCTCACCAGCATGTGTTGTTGTTTGTTTTATTAATGATGGCCATTCTTACTGGATTTAGGTGATAGCTCAGTGGGGTTTTGATTTGCATTTCTCTGATGATTAGTGAGGCTGAGCACTTGTTCATGTGTCTGTTGACTGTATATCTTTTTTGAAGAAGTGTCTATTCATGTCTCTTGCCCACTTATTAAAGGGGTTGCTTGTTTTTTTCCTTTTGGCACATTTGTGTTCCTTGTAGATCCTGGATGTTAGGCCTTTGTTAGATAAACAGTTAGCAAAATTTTTAGCAAAATTCTGTGGCCTGTCTCCCCACTCTCCTGATGATTTCTTTTGCTTTGCAGAAGTGAAGCAGCTTAATGAGGTTCCACTTGTCTGTCTTATCTCTTATGGCCTGAGCACTTGGGATTTTGATCAGGAATTGATTGCTAGTTCCAATTTCCTTAAGGATGTCTCCTGCATTTTCTAAGATTCTTATAGTTGGAGGTTTTACATTTAGGTCTTTCATCCATTTAGAGTTAATTTTTGTGTCTGGTGAAAGGTAGGGGTCCTGTTTCAAACTTCTGCATGTGGCCATCCAGTTTTCCCAGCACCATTTGCTGAATAGGTTCTCCTCTCCCCAGTGGTTGTTGTTGGAGGCTTTGTCAAAGATGAGTTGGTTGAGGAATTGAGGCTTTGCTTCTGGAATCTCTATCCTGTTCCATTGGTCGATATGCCTGTTCTTTTACCAATACCAGGCGGTTTTGACGTCTGGAAATGTGATACCTCCCACTTTGTTTCTTTTGCTAAGGACTGTTTTGGCTGTTCATGATCGTTTATATTTCCATATGAATTTCTGTGTTGTCTTTTCCAGGTTTGAGAAGAATGATATTGGTAATTTAATGGTTATTGAATTAAATCTGTAGATTTCCTTTGGTAGGATGAACATCTTAACAATGTTGATTCTTCCTATCCATGAACATGAAATATTTTTCCATTTGTTGGATTTCTTTGAGCAGTGTTTTGTATTTTCAATGTAAAGGTCTTTCACTTCTTTGGTTAGGAAGATGCCAAGGTATCTCATTTTTGTGTGGTTGTTGTGAATGGGATTGTGCTTTTTATTTGTTTCTCTGCCTGTTTATTGTTGGTGTATAAGAATGCAACTGTCTTTTGCACATTTATTTTGTACCCTGAGAATTTACCAAATTCCTTTATCAGTGCAAGGAAGTTTTTGACAGATTCTCTTGGATTTTTGAGGTATAGGATTGTATCATCAGCAAAGATTGATACCTTAACATTTTCTTTTCCTATTTGGATACCCCTGATTTTCTTCTCTTGTCTAATTGCTATTGCTAGGACTTCCAACATAATGTTGAACAGGAGGGGTGAGAGTGGGCAGCCTTGTCTTGTTCTGGTTTTCAGGGAAAATGCTTCCAGTTTCTGTCCATTTAGCAATATACTGGCTGTGGGTTTATTGTAGATGGTGCTTGCTATTTTGAGGTATGTTCCTTCTATTCCTAGGTGTTCAAGGACTTTTATCAAGAAGGGATGTTGGATTTTTCAAGGGCTTTTTCTGCATCTAATGATGTAATCATGTGGTTCTTGTTTCTACATCTGTTGATGTATTTAATTACATTTGTGATCTTGCATATGTTGAATCAGCCCTGCATCCCAGGAATAAGCCTACTTGGTCATAGTGGATGATTTTTAAGATGTGTTGTTGGAACATATTTGCTAGAATCTTGTTGAGAATTTTTGCATCTATGTTCATTAGGGATATTGGCTTTAGTTCTCTTTTTTGTTGGCTCTTTACCCAGTTTGAGTGTCAGTGTGATGTTAGCTTAGTACAATGATTTGAGAAGTCCATCTTTCTCAATTGCTTGGAATATTTTCAATATGATTGGTATAATCTCCTCCTTGTATGTTTTGTCAAATTCCACCGGAAAGCTGTCTGGTCCAGGGCTGTTTTTTGTAGGTAGTTTTCTTAAGATGAGGTCAATTTCCTGCGTTGTTATTGGTCTATTTAGTGTCTCAGTGTCTTCTTATTTCAACTGTGGGAGGATGAGTGATGTCAGAAAGTCCTCCATTTCATTTAGATTATCAAGTTTGTTTCCATACAAACTCATAATCTTTTATCTGATAATCTTTTGTATTTCTTCGGGGTCAGTTGTGATTTGATTTTTGCATTTCTGATTGTGTTTATTTGGGCTTTCTCTCTCTTTTTTTTCTTTCTTTTTTAGGCAAGAAATCATCTGGTTTATTCAGAAGCCATTGGTCATCTGACAGAAAGGCATATATGGTACAAAATTACAGTGGTATAGTTGTTGACACAGTTGAGATAGTTAGAGTCATTACAGTTCATTACAGTCTTTGGATTTATTAAGCTCCCATTTATTGTGTACCAAGTCAACAGAATCCTGGAACCAAAGTCACTTCTTTATATGTGAACCCATTCCATTTACAAAAATCCACACACAGAGGCTGTTCAAGACCTCCAGCACCATTAGTAGTCAGTAGCCTCACCAGGAAAACACCAGGGAATCTCCCAAGAGAAGGATGTTTTGGGGTCCGATGACCCAGATGCATGCAACCCCCAGGGCTAAGGCACTGCAGATGGGCATGGTCATCCAGGTACTACTGGCTGGGGGGGTGGGCCCTGGGAGTCGACCACATCCCAAGGCTCTTAACACCTCACACATGTGTACACACAACAGGCAATATATACTCGTGGCTTCTTGTGTCTTACATATAGGGAGCTTTTAAGGCAAGAGGAGAACATGCTAGGAAGTAACAGGGGAGCTAAACACCTTCTAGACCCCTCAGTGGTCACATCCCTGGCTCTGTTTTCTCATTGGAAAAACAAGATTTGACTTAGTGGGCCCAGAAACACTTCCTCCTGCTCACCGATGCCCTCTTTTTTCTCTCTTTTTCTTGGTCAGTCTAGCTAGGTGTCTATCAATCTTATTTATACTTTCAAAGAACCAGCTGTTTGTTTTGTTGATTTTTCTATGATATTTTTATCTTCTATGTCCTATATTTGGGCTTTTACTTTGGTGATCTGGATTCTTCTGCTAAAGTTAAGGTTTCGGTGGTCTAGTCTTTCTAGTTCCTTTAGGTGGTTTGTTAGGCTATTAACTTGTGATCTTTCCATTTTCTTGATGTGTGTTCATAAAGATTTAATTCTCCTCTTAGAACTGTTTTCATGGCATCCCAGATATTTTGGTAAGAAGTTTCTTCATTTTCATTTGTTTCCAGGAATCTTTTAATTTCTGTTTTGATTTCCATGTTGTCCCAGGAGTTGTTCAGCATCATGCTGTTTAATGTCCATATCTTTTTGGGTTGGGGGATCTTTGTTGGTTTTGATATTTATTTTTGTACTAATATTGTCTGAGAAGGTGCATGGCAGTATTTTGATCTTATGAAATTTGTTTATGCTTGATTTATGGCCAAGAATGTGATCAATCTTGGAGTATGTTCCATGTGGTGATGAGTAGAATGAATATTCTGTGGTTGTTGGGTGAAGTGTCCTGTAGGTATCTATTAAGTCCCTTTGGTCAAGTGTCAAATTGAGGTTCTGGATCTCTTTGTTGATTTTTTTTGCCTCGATGATCTACCTAAGATTGTTAGTGGGGCATTTAAGTCCCCAGCTATAATAGTGTCAGAATCAATATCTTAAATTTTTACTTAGTAGTTGCTTTATAAATGCTGATGCTCTTGTGTTGGATGCATATATGCTTAGGATGGATGTTTCTTTTTTTTTTTTTTTTTGAGTTGGAGTCTCACTCTATCTCCCAGACTGGAGTGCAGTGGCCGCTCCCGGCCACTGCAGCCTCGACCTGCTGGGCTCTGGCGATCCTTCTGCTCAGCCTTCCAAGTAGCTGGAACTACAGGTGCGTGCTACCATGCCTGGCTAATTTTTGATTTATTGTAGAGGTGATGTCTCGCCAAGTTGCCCAGGTGGGTCTCGAACCCGCGGGCTCAGGCAATCTACTCACCTCAGCATCCCAAAGTGTGGAATTACAGGCTGAGCCACTGAGCCCAACTGAATGGATATTTCTTGTTGATGGATTGAACCTTTTATCATTATGTAGTGTCCTTTTGTATCTTTTAAAATTTTTGATAGCTTAAAGGTTGTTTTGTCCTATATTAAGATCGCAACTCCTTTTCTTTTGTGGTTCATTTGCCTGGAAATTTGTTTTCAGTCCTCTAACTTTGAGTCTGTATGTGTCCCTTGTGGTGAGATGAGTTTCCTGGATGCAGCAAATTATTGGGTCATGGTTTTTTATCCAGTTTGCCATTTTGTGTCTTTTCAATGGTGCATTTAGTCCATTCATGTTCAGGCTGATTATTGAAATGTGATTATTTATTCCTGTCATGAGGTTCTTATAATGTTTTTTCTTTGTTTACTTGTTTTCTTTCAACTTTTGGGTAGAATGTATGTGTGTGTTTTCAAGTTTGCAGTCACGATGTATCTCTGTTGTTTCTGTGTTCTGCTGTTCTCTTGGGAAGTGTGTGGTCAATCTTTTTTTCTTTCTTCTGTGCTTAATACCTTTTCAAGCATCTTTTGTAGAGCTGGTCTGGAAGCTGCATAATCTCTTAGGGATTGGATGTCTGGGAAGGATTTTAATTCTCCATCACTCATCAAGCTGGGCTTGGCTGGGTAGGAAATTCTTGGTTGGAATGTTTATCTTTGAGAACTTTGAATATTGAACTCTTGTAGTGTTTCTGCCAATAAGTCTGCTGCTATTCTGATTGGTTTTCCCTGGTAGGTAGTCTGACCTTTCTCTCTTGCTAGCTTTAGGATTTTTTCCTTTGTACCTATTTTGTGTAGGCAAATTACTATGTGTCGAGGGGTTGGTCTTCTCATTTGATGTCTTGTAGAGGTCTCTCTATGTGTTTGGATGGTCATATCTGTGGTGAGATGGGGAAAGTTTCTTGGATAACCTCCTGGAATACTTGCTCCAAGATGTTCTTCCTTTCCCTTTCTTCTTCTGGGATATCAATCAGGTGTAGGTTTGGCTTCTTGATAGAATCACATATCTCTTGGAGGCTTTGTTCTTTCTTTTTGAGTTTTCTTTCTATGTTTTTTACAGATCAGTTTTATTCCATATTTTGGTCTTTAAGTTCTGAGATTCTTTATTCTGCCTGATTAGTTCTGCTTTCCATGCTTGTCATCTTATTATTTATTTCCTGGATGAATTTTTTTATGCCCAAAATCTCTGTTAAAAGTTCTTTCAGTGTGGCATCTTGTCTTTCTTGAGACTTATTCACTCTTTCCATCCTTTCTCTTATCCCTTTTGTATTTGTGGGATCTGTTGGTGGTGACTTCCATTGTTTGGGATCTGAAGTCTGATTTTTTAGATGTTTTCTCTTTGTTACACTCGGAATTACCTGTGTTCCTCCACTGAGTTTTCCTCATTGGTGACAGTTCTTTTTCTTTTCTCTTTAGTTCTGTTATCCAGTAGCAGTGGGAGAGACTTTCACTTCTGATGCTTGTTCAGCCCTTTATTCTTCCCTGATCAGGGCTCTGAATTTGTTCTATTTTGAAGCAGGACTGTGGGTTGGAAGCTTTGCTGTCTCCTGTAGTTTTGAAAGTCAAATCAAGTAAAGGATGGGAGCTAGGATTCAGATCACAATGACTGTGGTATGGTTTCCTGAGACCCATTCCCCACCACCACTCTATATGATGATGCGGTGGGTATGTGTGTGTGCCCCCAGAATCCAAGATACAGTAAAAGTGGTGAGGAAAAGTAGAAAGATGAGAAAAGTAGAATGAAATAAGATGGACAGAAATAAAAAATACAGAAAAGCAAAAGCAGAAACCAAAGCAAACACACACACACACACACACACACACACACACACACACACACACACACCAAAACAAACTGGAAAAAACCAAACCAAAGCAAAAAAGAAAAAAAAGGAAAAAACAGGAAAATAGAACACACATACACATCCCCAACACTAATCACAAAAGTGAAAAGAGAAAAAAAGAAAAAAAGGAATTCAAATCTAACCCACAGACATACATTCACACACACGTTAAAGTAAAAAAAAGAACAACAACAAAACAAACAAACAAAAAAACCTGAAAGACAAACACTTAATCATTCACACACACATAAACAGAAAACAAAATATGAAAGAAGAAAGCAAAAAGAAAAAATTATAAACAGTGGTGGGGAATCCAGTTCAAACCCTCACATGCACATTCTTGCACAACAGAAAAAGAAAAGAAAATTAAACAAAGAAACAAACCAAAAAGCAGCCTGCCCTCTTGTGGCAGATCTTATAATCGCGCCTCCTAGCTGCTCACTGGTAAGCTGCTCTGCTGTCTCCTGCAGAGCTGCCCCCTTCTTCAGAATCTCCCCAGTGCCCTGCCTGGGGATGAAGGAGCAGGTGGTGGGGGTGTGTGGGGCTTCAGTCCTCCTCTCCCACTCTCATATGGTCAGGGAGATCCCCTCTGGTGGGGAGGTGCAGGATTTTCTCTTCCCCAGGTGCTGATGGGGGACGCTCCAGCCAGGCTTATCCTGGAGTAGAGTCCTCCTATCATGGCTGACTTCCAAGCTCCTCCTGGGTTTATCCCTCTCAGTCATGCCCAGCTATGTGGGTCTGACATTCAGAGGATTGCAGGGGAGGGGGGTTGGGTAAGCCCCGGACTCACCACTGATCTCTTCGGGGTCTTCCTCATCCTCTTCTGGTCATGCACTTTGGTCCGTGGGGGACTCCAATTACACATATTTTAGACTGCATGATATTGACCCATAGGGCAGTGAAACTTGGTTTATATTTTAAGTTTAAAAATCTCGGAAGTTATTTGAACAGTTTCTATTGCCTTGTCATTAATTACTGTGATCTAGTATTTTTCATTGTGTAATATGCAACTTAGCTTTATTGACTATATTTTCTATTTTCTTAATGTTCTGGCATTTGGGATCTGAGATCCTTGATCTGAAGTCTCTAGTGAATGCTATAGGCTTTCACTCCATTCAGACTGGTTGGAGATTAAATATCTCCCAGCTCATGTCTGCCACCCCCCTGCACTTGACTAGCTAATTTTTAGAGACAAAGAATGACTCCCTTGTGAGTTTGCCTTTGATATACAAGTGAACTGATCCAGAGCCCTCATCACAACTATGTCCTTTGTCAAACTCTCACACACCAAACCAAAGCTCACCTTGCCCTAAGTCACCACAGGGCCAGGCACCAGATAACTGGGGACCACCACTAGGGTCCAGAGCCCACTGAAATTATTCAAACTATCCAATTCCGAGCTAACTCAGTGTACCTACCCTACTTCTCCCATTCCTTCCCACAAAACCCCCTAAAGGCTCTGGCCCCTTTTGTACCTGTCACTCTCTCTGCCTCCTTACCATCCCTGGTCCTCCCTGCATGGCCCTGTGTAGTGTGCCCTGCCTCCTGTTTCTAGGAATCTGTGAGTATAAACTTCTTCCTTTATGTGTCTGTTGTCTTACCACACGTGGTAAAATAAATCTCAGAGAAATTTTCACAGAGGCCCATCTAGTGAACTTTTTATTTTTGTTTTTAGAATTTCCAGATTGGATCTTTAATATATTTCCTATTTTTCTTCTTATATTAATGAGTTTCTTTAAATCCTTCAATATATCTGTAATAGTAATTTGAAGATCTTTGATGGTTGATTCCATCATCTGTTCATTAGTAAGTTATTTCTCTTGATAGATTTTTCTCCCTCTCCTAGTGCATGTATTCTTTTTTTTTTTTTTGAGTTGGAGTCTCACTGTCACCCAGACTGGAGTGCAGTGGCCGCTCCCGGCCACTGCAGCCTTGACCTACTGGGCTCCGGCGATCTTTCTGCCTCAGCCTTCCAAGTAGCTGGAACTACAGGCGCACACTACCACACCCAGCTAATTTTTTTTTTTTAATTTTTGTAGAGATGAGGTCTCGCCAAGTTGCCCAGGTGGGTCTCAAACCCGTGGGCTCAGGCAATCCACTCACCTCAGCCTCCCAAAGGCGTGGGATTACAGGCTGAGCCACTGAGCCCAGCAGGTCATGTATTCTTGCTTCTTCATGTGTCTAGTAAATTTTGACTGGCTGCTGGGCAATGTGGAATCTATGTTCTTGATGTGTGAATTGTATTTTGTTTTGGCAGGAAGTTAACTTATTTGGGGATCACCTTGATTCTTTCAAGACTATTTAAGCTCTGCAGAGCAAGTCTAGAGTAACTTTTATTCCTGGGCTACTCTACTCCCAACTACTCTCAATCATGGTTATCTGAAGTCTCTAGTGAATGTTCAAGACTTCCAGCAATCTCTCTCCACTGTGGCTGGTTGGAGATGGAATGTCTCCTAGCCCATGTGAGTCGAGGTAATTGTACAGCTCTCAGCTCTCTGGTAGCTGCTTTCCTCCTTGAACTGTGTGCATCCAGAGCTGTCTGCCTCATCTCACCCAATGTATCTACAGCCTAATTTTCAGCTAAAGCCTCAAGGGGACCTAGAACTCCTTATCTACAGACTCTTCTTCCCGGTATCTCACATAAGGTTTTTTTTCTAACAAGGTACAGAGGAACAATTCTGACGCAGCTGTGCATGCACACTGGAACTGCACAATTAAGTAGATGGATGGCAGATGGGAAGGCTGGTCCTCACTGTTGGAGTGGGAAGAGGCTAGAATTATCTGTGTGGTGATGGGTTAAGGTTGGAGAGTCAGTGTGAACCCAAGGTTAGCTTACAGTAGATACACATGGCTACACAGAGAAGTATTTATAGATGGGTGCATGTGCACGTGGGTTAGTGCACACAAGTGTATTTCCTTGTCAGCTGAGAGGGCCTGGAGACAGTGACACCCCAGGACCAATGAGCACACCTACTGTCCAGATTCTTGTTTCCAATGTCAGCATCTAATAAAAGGAACCAGGGCTCCTTGGGGAAATGACTGATTCTAGGGTTGGGGCATGAAACACACAGGATAAGCTTGGAGGATTGTTCAGTGCCAGAAAATTAGGAAGAGTTCAAAAAGAAAAAAAAAACTAACGATGGGACATGTCAAAGGGGCCCAGAAAACATCTGAGAGAGCGCTCAGTGGCCAAAATTAGAACAATTTGAGAAGGCAGTAGTAGTTATATATAACATAATATGAAATAAATATCCACGTGCCATAATTTTGTAGTAAAAAATGGTGTTGAGAATATTTTCATATGCTTAGTTTTACATCTGTGTATCATCTTTTGTGAGGTGTTAAAGGTCTTAATTGTAACAGAGTCAAGTTTTTCATGATTTACATTCTTTTAAAGGAAATTCTTGACTACTCTGAGATAGGAACTATATTCACTTAAACATTTATGGGAATGTTTAAAAGACTTCCTTATTTTTTTTTAAGTTGAGGCCTCACTTTGTCACCCAGTGTAGTAGCATGTTCATGGCTCACCGTAATTTTGCTTCCTGGGCTCAGGCGATCCTTCCGCCTCAGCTTCCCAAGTAGCTGGAACTATAGACATGTACTATCATGTCCAGCTAATTTTTTGTAGAGATGAAATCTCACTGTGTTGCCTTGACTGGTCTCGAACTCCTAGGCTCAAGCAATCCCCCATCTCCCAAAGTGCTGGGATTACAGGTATGAGTTACTGCGCCTGGCCAAGACTTGCTTCTTTTTTAAATTTTCTTTTCTTTTTTCTTTAAAATTGAAGTGAAATTCGCATAACACAAAATTAATTAATTGATTAATTAATTAATTTTGAGTGGAGTCTCACTGTGTCACCTGGACTGGAGTGCAGTGGCATGCTCACCACCGCCACAGCCTCGACCTGCTGGGTTCAAGCAACCCTTCCACCTCAGCCTTCCAAGTAGCTGGAACTACAGGCATGGGCCACCATGTCCAGCTAAGGTTTTGATTTGTCCTGGAGATGAGGTCTCGCCAAGTTGCCTGGGCTTGTCTCGAACCCGTGAGCTCAGGCAGTCCTCTCACCTCAGCCTCCCAAAGTGCTGGGATTATAGGCCTGAGCCACTGTGCCCAGCCAAAAATTAAGGATTTAAAGTGCACAATCCTGTGGCATTTAGTATAATTCATAATATCATTCAACCGTCTCAATCTAGTTTCAGGACATTTTCTTCACTGCAAAATGAAACCCTGTGTCCTTTTAAGTAGTTGCCTCCCCGTTCCTCCCTTCCCACTCCCAGCACCTGGCAATGCCAAGCTGCTTTCTGTCTCTACGGATTTGCTTATTCTAGGTAATTCATATACATGGAGTCATACAATATGTGGCCTTTTGTGTCTCATTTCTTTCACTGAATGGAATATTTCCAAGGTTTATTTTTGTTGCTGGACGGATCAGTACTTCATCACTTCCTAAAGCTGAATAATATTCTACTGTATGTACATACTGCATTTTGTCTATTCATTTGTCAGTTAGTGGGCATTAGGGTTGCTTCCAACTTTTGGTTATTGTGAGTCTTGCTGCTATGAAGATTCGTGTACAAGTATTTGTTTGAGTCCCAGTTTTTCAGCTATCTGGGATGTATACCTAGGAGTGGGATTTCTGGGTCATATGATAGTTCTGTTTAATTGCTAGAGGAACTGCCAAACTGTTTTCCACAGAGGTTTCACCATTTTACATTGCAGCGGTGTGTAAGGGTTCCAATTTCTCCACATTCTCACCAACACGTATGTTCTGCTTTTAAAAAAATTAAAGCCATTGTAGTGGGTGTAAAGTGGTATCTCATTGCAGTTTTGATTTGCATTTCCTGATGATTAGCGGTATTATGTCATTTCAGATGTGCTTGTTGGCCATTGGTATCTTCTTTGAATAAATGTTTATTCAAGTCCTTTGTCCATTTTTAGATCGGGTTCTTTGTCTTTTTGTGATTGAGTTGTAAGTGTCCTTTACACATGCTGAATACTAGACTCTTATCAGATATATAATCTGCAAAAAGTTTCTCCCATTCTGTGGATTGTCTTGTTACTTTCTTGATAGTGTTCTTTGATACATAAATTTTAATCTCAGTGAACTCCACTTCACTTGTATTTTTCTTCTGTTGCTCATGGCTTTGGTGTTGTATTTAAGAATCCTTTCTCAAGTCCAAGGTCATGAACATTTATCCCCTATGTTCTTTTCTAAGTGTTTTACAGCAGTGGTTTCCAACCTTTTTGGCATCCGGGACCGGTCTCATGAAAGACCATTTTTCCACAGACCAGGTCAGGGAGAGAGGGGGAGATGGTTTGGGGATGATTCAAGTACATAACATTTATTGTGCACTTTATTTCTATTATTATTACATTGTAATATATAATGAAATGATTATACAAGTCACCATAAACAAAGGCACGGATGGAAGTGGTAAATGAAATGATGGGTAGGGCATGCATGGACGAAAATGTATCCGATTCTGACTTAAAGCCTGCCACCAGAGGCAGCTGTACAACTGAAGGACATCAACTCACCTGCCCCTGACTGATGGGGTTGTGATATGAGTCTGTGAGCAATTGATTGATGATGGTCTCTGTGCAGTCAAACTTCACTGCTCATGCTAATCTGTATTTGCATTTGCTCCCCAATACTAGCGCCACCACCTCAGATGATCAGGCATCAGATTTTCATAAGGAGCATGCAACCTAGATCCCTCGCATGTGCAGTTCACAGTAGGGCTTGTCTCCCGGGAGAACCTAATGCTGCCACTGATGTGGCAGGAGGTGGAACTCAGGCAGGAGTGCAAGCGTTGGGGAAAGGTTGCAAATACGGATGAAGCTTGGCTTGCTCGCCCGCTGCTCACCTCCTCATGGCACCGGTCCGTGGCCTGGGGGCTGGGGATCCCTGTTTTATAGTTTTAACTCTAATATTGAGGTAGCCAATTCATTTTGAGTTAATTTTAGTCTATGGTGTGAGGTAGGGATATAACTTCATTCTTCTGCATGTGGATATCCAGTTGTCTCAGCACCACTTGCTGGAGAGGCTATTCTTTTCCCATCGAATGATCTTGGCACCCTTGTAAAGAGTCAGTTGGTTATAGGTATATGGGTTTATTTCTTGACTATACATCCTATTCCATTGGTCTATATGTTCATCTTTATGCCAGTAACATACTGTTTTGATTATTGTAGCTTTGTAGCAAGTTTAGAGATGAGGAGAGAATCCTATGACTTTGCTTTTTTTAAAGATTATTTTGGCTATTATGAGCCCATTGCTATTCCATGTGATGTTGAGGATCAATTTCTCAAGCTTTGCAAAAGAGGCTGCTGGAATTTTGATAGGGATTGTGTTGAGTCTGTGGATCACTTTGGGTAGTATTGCTATCTTAACAATATTAAGTCTTCTAATCTATGAACATGGGATATCATTCCATTTATTTATCTTTAATCTTTTCAGCAATGATTTATAGTTTTCAGTGTACAAGTCTTTCACCTCTTTGGTAAGTTTATTTCTAGATATTTTATTCCTCTTAATGATGTTGTGAATGGAATTGTTTTCTTAATTTCCATTTTAGATTGTTCGTTGATAGCATATAGAAACAATTTATTTTTATGGGTTGATCTTGCACTCTGAAACTTAGTGAAATAATTTATGAGTTCTAGTAATTTTGGAAGGAGGTGCAGGTTCTTCTTCTTTTTTTTTTTTTTTGAGTTATAGTCTCACTCTGTAGCCCAGGCTGGAGTGCAGTGGCATGCTCATGGCTACCACAGCCTCGACCTGCTGGGCTCAGGCGATCTTTCTGCCTCAGTCTTCCTGGTAGCTGGAACCACAGGCACGTGCCACCATGCCTGGCTAATATTTTATTTATTGTAGAGTTGAAGTTTCACCAAGTTACCCAGGCTGGCCTCGAACCCATGGGTACAGGCAATCCTCTCGCCTCTGCCTCCCAAAGTGCTGGGATTACAGGCATGAGCCACTGCGCCTGGCTGGGGTACAGATTCTTTACAATTTTCTATATAAAGGGTCATGTCATTCATTTGTGAATAGAGATAATTTTACTTTTTTTTCTTTTCCAATTTGGATGCCTTTAGTTTCTTTTTCTGGCCAAATTGCTCTGCATGAAACTTCTGATACTATTTTGAATAGCAGTGAAAGCAGTATCCTTGTCTTTTTCTGATCCTAGCAGGAAAGCTTTTTGTCTTTCACCATTGCATCTGATATTAGCTTTGGGTTTTTCATAAATGTCCTTTGTCATATTGAGGAAATTCCTTTCTATACCTAGTTTGCTGTGAATTATTATCATGGCAGGATGTTGATTTTTGTCAAATAAGATTTTCCTGTATTGAGTGCATTTTCCACTTTCATTTTGTTCATGTGGTATATTTTGTTGAATCATCCTGCATTCCTGGTATGTAATTCTTTCAATATGCTGTCAGATTTAGCTTTCTTTCTTTTTAAATTTTGCATTTATATTGTAGGTATTGGTCTTTAGTTTTCTTGTACTGACTTTGGCTTTTGTATCGGGGACTTTTGGCCATATAGAATGTGTTGGAAGTCTTCCTTTGTCTTCTATTTTTTGGAAGATTTTATGAGTGGATTGGTGTTGAATCTTCTTTAAATATTTGGTAGAACTTGCTAGTGAAGACATCTGGTCCTGGGTTTTTATCTGCTGGGAGGTTTTTGGTAACTGATTCATTTTCTTTACTTATTATAGATCTGTTCAGATTTTCTTTTTCTTCTTGAGTTAGTTTTGGCATTCGTGTATCTAGGTTTTTTTCCATCTCATCTAAGTTATCTAATTTGTTGGCATATACTTGTTTAAAGTACTTTATTATAGCCCCTTTTCTTCCTGTGGTAATGTGCCAATTTTAGTTTCTGACTAAGTTATTTGCATCTTTTTTTCTTAGTCTAGCCAAAGGTTTATCAGTTTTCTTGATCTTAAAAAAAGTCTTTTAGTTTGTCGATTCACTTATTTTTTAGTGTCTTTTTTGTTTATTTATTTTTTCTAAATTTTTTTTTTTGAGTTGGAGTCTCACTCTGTCACCCAGACTGGAGTGCAGTGGCCACACCCGGCCACCGCAACCTTGATCTGCTGGGCTCCGGCGATCCTTCTGTCTCAGCCTTCCGAGTAGCTGGAATTACAGGCATGCACTACCACGCCTGGCTGATTTTTTGATTTATTGTAGAGATGAGGTCTCGCTGCCCAGGTGGATCTCGAACCCGCGGGCTCAGGCAATCCACTCACTTCAGCCTCCCAAAGGCACGGGATTACAGGTTGAGCCACCGAGCCCGGCTAGTGTCTCTTTTATTTATTTATGTTTTAATATTATTTACCTTTTTTTCTTCTACTAGCTTTGAATTTTGTTTACTCTTCTTTTTCTAGTTCTTTAAAGTCTTTTTCTTTTATTGGCTTGAGATTTTTCTTCCTTTTAAAATATAGGCATTGTCTACTGTACATTTCTTTTTATAAGCTCTGATTTTGCTGCCTCGCATAAGTTGGTACACTATGTTTTTCTTTTCTTTCTTTTTTTTCCCTTTCTTTTGAGTAGGAGTCTCACTCTGTTGCCCAGGCTGGAGTGCAGTGGCATGCTCATGCACAGCCTTTACCTGCCAGGCTCAAGCGATCCTTCCACCTCAGCCTTCCAAGTAGTTGGAACTACAGGCCTGCGCCACCATGCCTGGCTAATTTTCCCTGATTTATTGTAGAGATGAGGTCTTGCCAAGTTGCCCAGACTGGCCTCGAACCCCTGGGCTCAGGCAATCCTCTCGTCTATGCATCCCAAAGTGCTGGGATTACAGGCATCAGCCACTGTGCCCAACCATGCTTTTTTTTTCAAAGATTTCCCTCTTCCATACAACATTTATTTATTTTTTTATTTTTTTGAGTTGGAGTCTCACTCCGTTGCCCAGGCTGGAGTGCAGTGGCACACTCATGTCGACCTGCTGGGCTCCGGCGATCCTTTCACTTCAACCTTCCAGGTAGCTAGAACTACAGGCGCACGCTACCATGCCCGCTAATTTTAGATTTATTGTAGAGAGGAGGTCTCATCATGTTGCCCAGGCTGATCTCGAACCTGCGGGCTCTGATAATCCTCTCACCTTGGTCTCTCAAAGCGCTAGGATTACAGGCTTGAGCCACCGTGCCTGGCTGCATACAACATTTCTATCTGGAGTTTATTGTTGTGCATGGCCCAAGGCAGCCATTTATTTCACATCAGTATTCTCTTACTTGAGCAGCACTTTTTCTTCTCAGTCACCTGCTCTGCCACTTCATTGCAGATGAAAATCCACTGAGCAGTTTGACTGTATGCCCCAAATTTCTGTTTTAGAATTGGTGTTTGAGCAGTGAACTCCTTTTGAGCACATACCTGTCTGTAGTCATTGCTATGGACTGAATGCTTGTTTCTCCCCAAATTCAGACATTGAAATCTTAGCTCCTAAGGTGATGGCATTAAGACTTGGGTGCTTTTTGGAGATTATTAGGTCATGAGAGCAGGACCCTTGTGAATTCCCATTCAGTGCCCTCATAAAAGGCCCAAATGTCCTGGCACAGTGATTCACATTTGTAATCCCAGCACTTTAGGGTGTTGAGGTGTGAGGATCACTTGAGGCCAGGAGTTTGAGGCTGTAGTGAACTGCTTGTGCCACTGCACTTCAGCCTGGGTGACAGAGCGAGACCCCAACTTAGAAAGGCCCAAGAGAGTTCTTTCACCCCTTCTACCACATGTGGACATAGTGAAGACACCATTTGTGAGGACTGGACACTGAATCTACTGGACATCTGCTTAGTCTTGGACATCCCAGACTCCCTTGACCCATGAGAAATAAATTTCTGCTCTTTATATGAATAAGCTGCCTAGTCTGTGGAACTTTGCTATAGTAGCCCAAATTGACAAAGACAGTCACCAACTCTAATTTGCTCTTGTTTTTAGGTTTTTTAGTTCTCTGTGAAATTCATGGTTTTCCAGGCAAGGGTTTTTCAGTGGTGTCATCCCTCCATCTTTTCTGCCAGCCCCAGGCTTTGTCTTTAATGCATCTGTTCACAAAGGTGGTAGTCCTCATCCTGTGGCTATAGGGCCCTTCCTTCCTTCTCCTTTCCTGAAAGTCCCAGGGGGAGGCTGGGCTCAGGGAGACCCAGCACCACCCAGCCTGTAGAAGGCCAGGTCTCTTTGTGTTTAGACATTGTTCTTCCAACCACACAGCATCTCGAGGGTATGCCCTGGTGCTGGCAGCTGGGGCCACGGAGGTTCTGAGGCAGAGGGTTAGCAGAGAAGGTGGGAGGGCTAAGGGGCTGTTCTGCCAGAACCAGACTCAGAAACTAAGAGAGCCTGCTGGGGGCTGGGCGTAGGGCGATTCTGGGACCTCACCATGACCCCGGGGACTAGGTTAGAGCCAGGACACAGGAGGCAGGTGTGCACGGGGGTGATATGAAAGCCTGCTGCCCTGTCCAGCCCTGAATGTGCTCTGAAGTGCTTGCTCAGGACTGGTCGTGGGGGGGGGAGTGTCAGAGCCTTCAGCACCTTGGACAGTGTCACCCTGGACCTTGGAGAAATTCTTTGGCAGGTTTTGGGCAGAAAACTGATTCTTTCAAGATGGGCATGCTGTGCTGTCTCTATGCACAGACATACTCATCCAGAGGCTCACACGGACAGACACAGACACAGTCATGGGCACAGAGGTGAAAGCACAGGCAGATACACACACGGACAGCTACGCAACATGGATGCATGGGGCCCAGAGGCAGACGGATAGCCTCCCCCCATAAGTCTGCACCATTCCACCTTAAATTATTTCACTTATGATGAATTTCCCCCAAACTAAACTAAAGCTGAGACACATGTATATGTGTGCGCGCGCGCACACACACACACACACACACACACTCATCTGAATCATATTTGCCTAAACCAGATCAATAGCGATTACTCCATAATCAATTTAGTGACTAATAACCTAAAATACACACTTAAAAATGACGTGGTCAGCCGGGGCTCGGTGACTCAGCCTGTAATCCCGCGCCTTTGGGAGGCTGAGGTGAGTGGATTGCCTGAGCCCGCGGGTTCGAGACCCACCTGGGCAGCGAGACCTCATCTCTACAATAAATCAAAAAATCAGCCGGGCATGGTAGTGCATGTGTGTAATTCCAGCTACTCGGAAGGCTGAGGCGGAAGGATTGCCGGAGCCCAGCAGGTCGAGGCTGCGGTGGCCGGGAGCGTCCACTGCACTCCAGTCTGGGCGACAGAGTGAGACTCCAACTCAAAAAAAAAAAAATGACATGGTCACAAGTTACAGCATGGGTTCAGTGCCCTTTATGTTTTAAAAATTAATATTAAGTGGTCTCACCCCTAATTTGTCTACATCAGAGAATGTTAAGGGGTTCAGTTTACTTACATAAGGGAAGTTCTGCATGAAGGTTACATGTCTAATGAATATGTTCCAAAGCAACATCTAATAGTGACCAAGGCAACTTCCAAGTATTCTGGCATCTTTTAAATAGCTATCTTCCCATGTCACCTGCTCTTGAGTATCTCAAGGGTGTGTGACTTCTGATCTTTGCACCTCCCATGAGCAGCTGCCACTCTTGCTATGCGTAGCAGCACTCTCTGCCCTGAGGGACTCCTCCTTCCAGTGGCACTAGGCTTTGTCTTTTTGACACATGCTGTGGGCTGCTGGGTGCACACATGGTGTTGGTATCTTTGGCCAGGGACGGAGGACTTGACAGTGAGAACAAGAGGGTCTGAGAGAGATGACAGACGTGATAGCATCATCGAAAGGTCACAACTGGAAAGAAGTACAGGACGCAAAACATTTCAAAGGGCAGTGTGGTGATGTCTATGAAGACTTAGAACACTCAGTATTTTGGCCCAGACATCCCACTTCTTACACTGGGAGGTGTGTTAGACTAGCACCTTCACGATAGCATGGTGTGTCATCAGACAGATTGGAGGCAACATGAATACCCCCGGTGGGACCCGGCAGGAGGTACCAGAACTGCTGCGTGATGCAGGGGAGGCCAGTTGGGTGCAGAACCTTGAGGATGCAAGGAGAGGCACAGACAAGTCCAAGGACAGTGTGGGCCAACTGCTGCTGAAACAAAACACACCTGAAATCCTGGAAGAAGCTCAAGCCAAAGAGCATGTATTTTTGTATTACTTTGAAAAATATGACTTTTATATTGCTTGAAAAATAAATCCAGGCAGGATTGGCAGTAGTGGGAATCTGCCAGGAGAAGGGGGGCACATCTCATCAACAAGGGTACCTGCATAGTGAACATTTGTATACCCAACCCTGAATTGTACCCCACATCTTTAAAATGAAAAATAAAAAGAAAGAAAAATAAATCCAACAGGCATGAATAGAATTACAAGTTGTACAGTTGTAACACATAAATACTTTTTTGCAGGACCGATTGAAAATAGAGATTATTTTCATCACATCTGCCCGTTACAATTAAAACACGGCTCTGTTACATCCCAAATGTTCCCTTCAATGCATTCAGTCAGAAAAGATGTTCCAAGTTTACTTTTCTGACCATTCTTGGATGATACAAATCCTGTTGTCACCTTGAGCCTCAAAATGCCGACTGTCCTGGAAATTAGCAGGTCCCGGGAGATCCTATGCAGACTCTCCTCTCAAGGGCTGGGCTCAGCTCACTTCCCATCTGTGCTTGGCAGAAGAATGCCCTCATACAGATGTCCACCTCACAATCCCTGGGACCTGTAAATACAGCACATCACACCGAAGAGGGGCCTTGCAGCTGCAGATGAAATGAAGGCTGCTGACTGGCTTAAAGCAGAGGTTTTGCTGGATTACCTAGGGCTCCAGTGCACTTGCAAGGGCCCTCACAGGACGTTTAGGGGGCAGAAGCTGCCTTCCTTCCTGGGGAACTTGGGGGCCAGGGCGGGTGGGTCCCTGTGTGGCCATCACTCTGCCCCTCCCAAGCTGCTTAAGGCACTCAGGAGTAGGCAGAGGCCCTCATCACGCCCCCACCCAGGGCTCCCACCCAAGCCACTCTTCATAAATTCTCGCCCTTATCCGAGCTGTCGGGGGACCCCTGGCTCTCAGATTTGATTCTCAACACCACACATCTCATTTCTTAGGTGCCACATTTTAAGATCTGATTTTTGTTAGCTCAGCATCTTGGTTGGAATGGAGCCGGGCAAGCCTGTTCTAGCACTATGTCACAGACATGTGCTCAATTTTTTTTTTTTTTTTGGGAAAAACATTTCCAGCATCATGACTAGTTGCAAGAGTCCCCTTATGTTCCCGGATCTCTCAGCATCCTGCTGCACCCCATTGCATTTGAGTCCCAGGGACATCGGGGAGATGCCATTGTCCCCATTTTACGGAGAAAGAGGGGTTCCAAGAAGGAGTGGTCTGCTCAGGTCCCATGGCTCCTCAGGGGTCCATGGTGAGGGTTGGGCTTGCTGAGGATGTGGTGATGCTAAGCTCAGGACCGCCTCTCTCAGGACCAGCTCTTTGAGCTTCGTTGCCATGAGAGTGGTTAAGTCAATGGGAAATTATGGCTAGCGCCCTCCACCTGTCATCAAGGGATGATCTGAAATATGGAAAAAAGCCAGGTCTGGTGGTGCACACCTGTAGTCCCAGCTACTCAGGAGGCTGAGGAAGGAGGACCGCTTGAGCCCAGGATTTGGAGGCTGCACTGAGCTATGACTGCACCAGTGCACTTCAGCCTGGACCACAGAGCAAGACCCTGTCTCTTAACAAAAAAAGAGAAAGAGACATGCCAAAAGCTTTTGGTCAAAATGTGTATAAGAGCATGAATGTCAATGGAGAGAACTGGAGTGACCAGTTGTCGAATACAGGGCGAGTTGGGAAAGTCCAGGTCCTCAGGAGTTGCATCTTGGGGATCGCTGCAGTGAGCTCACGGAAGGAAAAGGAATTCGAAATACAAAGTTGACATGGGAAAATGAGCCCAAAGAATGAGAGAGGCCCACCAAATCTTCACAGGTGCCTGTGCTTTGAAAAAAACCTTTTCCCACATGTTTGAAATGACTAAAATGTTATTGTGTTGGGGAAAATAGCGTTGATTTAAGCAAGCAGAAAGCAGTTCTCTGTGTCTTCTGAAGCACAAGGTGGCGCCTTTCCTGCTTCCCTCAGGCCTCGCAGAAGACTTTGCACCAACTTCTGATGAGCTTGTAATTAGAGACTGCCCAGGCACCCAGGCCCGAGGTGAGCGCAGAGTTCCCAGGGCAGCACCACCTCAAGTGTGGCCAGCGAGGGCCCACGCACCTCCTGAATGGCTCGCAAGCACCCTTTGTCCCGGGGCCTCGTTAGAACCTGCTCTGGCCAGTGCCTACCCCAAAGGGCTGATGGGTAAGGAGGGCACTCACTCCCCTACCTCCTAGGGCCCCCGCCCCAGGCAGCTGAGTCCCTGTCACTGAGGCCCTAATCTTGTGTGGCTAACTGCATGCAGCCCCTCCGAGGCTGTGAGCCCAGCGCTGGCTCCAGGTGACCCTGGTGAGCCGCACAAGTGCGACCCATCGATACGTGCAAAGCTGACGCTCACCAAGCTCAGAGTTGGGCCTCACCCAAAGTCTCATGTCTGGTGACAGTGGCTTCTCCCTTGGGCCACAGCTTCTTTCTGTCCACACCAGCTAGGGGTTCCTACCTCAGACGAGTGGCCTCAGGTAGAGGACCAGGAAGGGAACTCCTAGCCTGGCTCCTGCCAGAGCTGCTATTTCTAGAAGGCCGTGGTGGGGATTGAGGTTGAGGGTGGCCTGCAGTTTGCCTCTCAACCTTCCCGGGCGGTGCAGGGAAAACTGAGTCACAGTGTTTCTGCCAACAGCATCCAGGTTCCAGTTTGCAGCCAGCACATGCCCTGGGGTGCACAGGGCCCTACTGCTCCCTCACAGTGTGTGGACATCAGTGCAGGGCATGGCCCCAGGAGACAGGCCTGGCGTGGTGAGAAGTCGGGCACAGTGCACGGGCAGGAGGCACCACTCAGGGTGGTAGGGTGCCTCTCTGGCACCACCCTGGGGCCCTGCTCCAGCCCCAGCCCCCAGGGCCAGGTTCCTGCCAGCTGCATAACTGGCAAGAGGGTCTTCACAGGCCTAAGCCCTGGGGAGGCCAGGGCAGAGGGCAGAAATAACCCCGCCTGGGAAGGCCACCTGCTGGGCATGGGGCTCACCCTGCTGGGCTCCACATGGATGGGCGGCCAGGCCAGGGGTGCAGCTGACCAGACTGGGGACCTCCCCCCGTTGCTGCCACATCAGATGCACTTGCTGCCTGGGCTGGGAGCTGGAGCGCCTGTGGTTCCAAGTCCAGGTTTCTGGCCAGTGCATCTACTGATAGCTAGCAGGGCTTGGCCAGGACACTGCTCAGGCCTCTGCCCTGGAAGACTGTGGGGTGTGAGGTGAGGCGAGCAGCCACGGAGCAGAACCACAGCAGAGGTGCTGGCAGTTTCCTTCCCATGCTGGGGCCAGGCAGCCTCCACTTCCCCCACCCAGGATTTGTGCTGGAGGTGCCCGCATGGGCTGCCGGGTGACCAGAGTCAGCATCGCTTGGGCAGAGCCTTCTTGCGGACCTTGGGCCCAGGCAGTCTCCGGAGAGAATGTCCACAGGGCCTGCATCGGTGGGCAGTCAGGGCGCCTTCCTAGCCAGCCAAAATGTGCCTCCAGCTGCCGGGATGCTGTGCCAAAGCTGCAGGAGTGTTTTGACAACTCCCAGGGTGTCCGGAGTGGCCTGTGACTCTCACACTCACTCCTGAGCTCATTCTCAGAAGGCGGTGGGCAGGGCCACCACAGGAGACCCCCTCGGCCAGGCAGAGGGCCAGCCAGGCAGGGGCTGCCCACCTGCCCCTGTATCCCCTCCCAGGGGATGTCCTCGCCTGGAGGGTCCTTGGGTGGTTCCGGCTGACCCTCCTGGTCTCTAGGCTGCCTAAGGGGAGGAGTCCTGGAGCCTAGATGAGTGATCTCCTGCATCCCACCACACCCAAGGGGCTAAGGCTGGCCTTGAGCTGACCTTGTGGACGGGCGGGTTCTCCCTCCTGCAGTTCAATCTCCCCCATGAGGAGCTGGGCCCCTGTCGGGATCTCTTGGTGGGCTCCTCGCTGTCTGGATCCTGCTGAGTCCCACTCGCACCTAGGGCTCATAAACCGTGCTGCTGCCTGGAGTCAAGCTCCCTGGCTCCAATCCCAGCTTCCCCTGAGCCTCTGAGCTGGGGGAACTGGGGGATTCTGTGGGATGGTGTCCCTCACCCCGCCTGGGCAGGTGCATCCTGACCTTCACGCACATGCAGGCACACGGCGGGAGCAGGGGGCTGAGGGGAGCGGGGTTTGCGGCCAGCGGTCCTCATCCCCAGGCGGCCGGGAGGGAACACTGGCTCTCAAGGCTGCCATCTGAGTATTTGGGATCGGTGGGCTGTGAAGACGGGAGGGCCCAGGCTCGGTGAGGTTTCTTTTCCTTCCCTGTCAGCTCTTGTAGGGGTCACCCTCAACGGCCAGATGTCTCTCCAAACGAGAGGCTGCCCGGGTCGGGACCGAGGAAGAACAGCACGAGCGCCCGGGTCAGGACCCAGTATCGCACGGTAGCTGCAGGGCTGAGGCTGGGTGGACCACCCAGGAGGTGGGGGCTGGTTCAGCCGCAGGCCCCCAGCCCCAGGCCCAAGCCAGTCCCTGCAGTGGCCTGCTCCCTCCCACTTCCCTACCCCGCCCTCGGGCAGTCAGGAGATGGGCAATCCTGTCCGCACAGGGTCCGTCACTCAGGCCCTCAGGCCATGGCGGGCCACTCAGGCCCTCAGGCCATGGCGGGCGAGGTGGGCGCTGCTGAAAGGACTGTTCCTTTCAGGACGCCGCCCACGGGAGTCCCGCTCTGGGGACCTGGAAATGCACTGGTCTTGGCCCCTGCAGGCTTCCTCAGCAGCTCCTCTGGGGCTTTTCACCTCTGAGTGCCAGGGTGCAGACTGCTTGCTCGTGGAGATCGGGGGCCAGGCAGCAGCGGGCGAGCCCTCTGCCAGAGCGGGCGTCTGGCGCGGCGGGGGCGAGTCAGCGCAGCCTTCATTTTGGGCCAGACTGTCGCTGACGGAGGACGGCTGAGCTGACCTCACTCTGGGTCCAGGGAAGATGACGTGGCTGACTCTCAGTCGGAAGCGGAGCACGTGCTGCTGGGGCAGAAGGCCAGCCAGGCGGCGCGTGCAGGCGGCGCGCGCGCGCAGCGTCTGCGGAGTGTGCGCGCGTACGGGGTGCGCGCACGCCCTCCTGCGGCGGAGCGCGGGCGGGAGAGCGCCTCCGGGCTGCGCGGCGCCTGCGCTTCCGCCTTCCCGGCCTCCGGCCTCGAGGTGCCGGGGCTGCGGACGCCACGCGGGAGGGGTCCCTTCCCCTCTCGGCCCTGCACCCTCTAGGCACTCTTCGGGCGCCCGTGGGCCCCGAGCAGCTGGCAGGCGGGCGGGCGGAGCCCTGCGCTCCAGGCCCAGCCGCCGGTTCCGGGCGGGGGCAGGGTGGCGCGGCCACCCCCTTCGCCCGCGGCTCTGACGGGCCCCGCCGCTCGGCACCTCCTCCCCGGCGACGCCCTCCCACCCCCACCAGATTCTGGCCAGGAGGGGGCTCTGGCGGCACAGCTGGTTTTTTTTTTTAATTTTAAATATGTGGGGTACCATTCAGAGTTAGGAATACAAATGCACAAATGGTCATTTTGCAGGTACCCTTGTTGATGAGGTTTGTCCCCGCCTCCCCTGGTAGTTTCCCACTACTGCCAATCCCTTCTTTTTAAAAAAAATTTATTTATTTATTTATTAGAAAGGTGTGGGGTACAAGTCAGGGTCAGGTATGCAAACAATGATCATGCAAGCACCCTTGTTGATGGGGTTTGCCCCACCCTCCCCCAGCAGTTTTCCCCGACTGCCAGTGTCACCCCCACTTCCCCTGACGAAGCTGACTGGATAAAAAAATGTGGTACGTATAGGCACAGCTTTTTAGAACTTCTACATCTAGGGGAAGCCTGTCTCCCTTCTCAGCTAACAAATAAGCCGGCGTTAGAGCCCCAGACTAAGAGGCATGGGGCCCGCCATGGGCCACCTCTGAAGCGTCTTGTCCTGTGCGGGGAGTTTTAGGGGCGCAGTGACAAGAACATTCTGCTAGAACTAAATTTGGTTTGTTTAATGAAGATGCCAAAATCAGGGCACACAGAGCACAATTTGTGAAAACCCGGCACTTGCTGCCCTTCCCAGGCATCCTGACTCTAGGATAAGGAAACTCACTCCAGGCCAGAAAGGAGGGGCTGCTGGGCGTGAGGCCACTCTTCGAGGCTGCCTTGGTCTGTGCCCTCATAACCTTGGTGGCCCGGAGCCACAGGCAGAACCTCTAGGCGCAGGGGCCGCTCATCCTGCTGGGTTTCCTGGACCACAGGGTCTGTGCGCCAGACTCTTTCTGCTCTTCCTGGTCACGTATGGCTCTCGGTGGCTAGGAACCTGGCCATCATCTCTCAGGTTGGGGCACATCGGTGCCTCCAGACGCCTCTTTACTTCTTCCTCTGCAATCTGTCCTTCCTGGAGGTCCGTTTCATCATGGCCTGCGTGCTCAAGACCCTGGCTGCTTTCGCTTCCCAGAGTGAGACCATCTCCCTCACTGGCTGGCAGTGCAGATGTACTTTGTCTTCTCCCTAGGTCGCACTGAATACTTCCTGCTGGCCGTGATGGCCTATGACCACTAGTGCTGTGCGACAGTAGCATCATGATGTCTGGCCTCTCGGTGCGCCTGGCCCTGGGCTCCCGGCTGAGCAGCCTTGCAGCCAGCGAGGTGCCCGCCACCCTCATCGCGTGCCTGTCCTGCAGCCCACGTGTCACCAGCCACTTCTGTGACATCGAGCTGTGGCTGGCACTGTCTCGCACTGACACGCGGGCGGTGGAGCTGGAGTCCTTCGGCATCACCTTCTGCCTCCTCAGCCTGGTCTCCGACGCCTGCATGGTCACCGCCATCGCGACCATGCATCTCCTCGGCCTGAAGCCGGCGATGGGCGCCAGGCCTTGTCCACTTGCTTGTCCCACTTGGCCGTTGTGCTCCTCTGGTATGCCTCCTCCGTCGTCTTGCATGTGTGGACCCCGGGGGGGAGCTCCCTGGATCTGGCCAAGACCATCACGGTGCTCAGCACTGTGTCACCATGGAGCTGAATCCCTTCATATACACGCTGAAGAGCATGGATGTGAGGGGGGCTCTTCAGAGGACTGTGCAAGGGAAGTGAGCCTGGAGGGGTCTGCAGCCCGTTCCCCCTGAAGGCCACTCTGAAGGCTCTGCAGGGCTGGGTGGATCTGAGAATGGCGCCCATCACCTCCAGGACTCGGCCCTTGGGCTCAGGGGCTCAGTGGGGCTTCCCTCTGACCACAGGAGTCCTCCATCACGGCCTGGAATAGCACAGGGCCAAGAGGGCTGGCGGGGCGAGCCAGGTGGTGAGAACACAGAGGGACAAGTGTGCATGTCTCTTGGAGGAAGCTGGCAGCCAGCTGGGTGTTTGGAATCAGTGGGTAGGTTTGCCTTGTGTGGAGTCCCTCTCACACCCACCAGGCCTCATCTTTGGACCTTGGACTATGGGACAGACAGATGGTGGTCAAAGGGAGAGTGGGTCTTGGGGGGGAGGGCTAGGAGTGGTGGAGACATGGGCTGTCCTGGAGGGGGAGATCCAGAGCCTCTGGGAGAAGCCTGGTCTGGCCTGACACCCTTTGGTACTTATTCTCAGAGCAGCATGGTTGGGGTCAGAAGCACAGGCCCTGGAGCCAGGTGTCCTGATCCAACCCATGCCAGCACAACTTGGGCAAATCACACAAGCACTCTGAACTTCTGTGTCTTCATCTATAAGTGGGATTGTGAGAGTGCAATCTTATGGAGCCCTTGTGAGTATTAAATGAGTCATGTGTCTGAAGAACTTAGAACAGGCCCGACAGGAGTAAGCTCAGGAACTGCGATTGTATTTTCATGATTTAGCAGAGAATAATGGTGCCCTCATCTCTCTCTCCTTCACCTCAAGCACAGGTCAGGCAGAACTGACAGGGGCTGTGTCCTGGGCCCAGTGTCCACCCTGATTTCCTGGCCACCGGGGGCCCCTGGGAGACGCTCAGGAGACCTGCTGACCCAGGCTCGGAGTGAGAGCAACTGCCTGGACTGGGCAGGGCCTCAGTGGCACTGAGTAAGTCTCTGCTGTGGCCACATGCAGGACAGGCAGGAGGCTTAGCTAGTTGAGCCGGCCTGGCCTGGCAAGTGGGGTGAGCCTTGTGCTGCTGTTCAGAGGGTCTGAGCTCAGCCCCCATCCCCATCCTCCTCCCCAGCTGCTGCTCCAAAGAGCTAGCGGAGCCTCCAGGTGTTGGCGCCCACCACAGCTGGAGCACATCTGGCGGGGGAGCCCCTCCAGACTTGTTCTTGAGCGCCCGGCCCCATCTCTGGCCCTGCTGGTGCCCGGAGGGGTTAGGATCTGCCACCTGTGTGCACAACCACTGCTCTCTCTTCCAGAACCAGAGCCCCGCCGGGCAGGGCTTCGGATGTTTATTCTCTGCAGGGACCTGCAGCTTCTAGAACAGGGCTGGCTCCCACAGGTGCCATCGAATTTCTGCTTAGGGTTTGAGGAGGCATCGCTCACTAGCAGAAAGAATTTGGGCTCCTGGAGGTCCTTTCTCCCAGGGCCCCAGTACAAGGACACCTTGTCTCTCTCCACCCCACAGCCTCAGTCATCTGTAGCTCACGACGTGTGTAGACTTTGTGTTTGTGTGGACTTACTTCGGAACAGTGAATTAAAATGCATCCAAATCTAATTGGTTCACGTCTTTGCTGAACTGACGGGGTAAGCTAGTGACACCCCAAGTTAGCGTGGCTTGCCCTCCTTACCGTCACACGAGCTCACAGGAGGAGACCTGGGTTGGGGACAGGGAAGTGGAGGACAGTGGCTGTGCTCTAGCAGCATACCAGACCCTGACCTGGGGCAGGTGATTCTTCTCTTTTGTTGCTGCAGTACCAGAGGCCAAGAGAGGCTGAGGACACCCGTGACCACGCAGCCGGGCAGTACCGCTGGAGTCCATCTCAGTCGGCCCCGTCTCTCGCTGGGAGACGGCCCTGCACTGTCATTGACCCCTTCTCTGAAGATTTCTTTTCTTGGAGGCCGAGGTTGGTCAGTGGGTGACCTTGAGGGGTGGTCGGGGAGGGGGCACCAGGGCTCCATCCGCAGCTTGGGTCCGCAGCACCCCTCAGCCCTCTCCGTGTCCTTCCCTCGTAAAGTTTATGATAATCACACAAATGCATGATGATAAATGATGTGGTCTGAGAGCCCTCCGCCAGCTGCAGCGTTTGGTCTCGTGTTGGAACTGTTGGCGGGAGGAGACTCTCCCAACAACTTTTGCTCTGTGAGCGTATATTCCCTGATTTGTTCACCAGCACTACGTCCGTCACTCACTGGTTCACCAAAAACTGGATAAACAATCACCTTACTTGTTTTATCTTTTAAAAATGTATATATAGCTCATGTTTACTTCAGTGCTTAGCATTAGAGGTGGTTTGAGTCTTTTTTTTTTTTTTTTTTTGAGTTGGAGTCTCACTCTGTCACCCAGACTGGAGTGCAATGGCCACTCCCGGCCACCACAGCCTCAGCCTGCTGGGCTCCGGCGTTCCTTCCGCCTCAGCCTTCCAAGTAGCTGGAACTACAGGCACGCACTACCACGCCCGGCTAATTTTTGATTTATTGTAGAGATGAGGTCTCACCAAGTTGCCCAGGCGGGTCACAAACCTGCGGGCTCAGGCAATCCACTCATCTCAGCCTCCCAAGGCGCAGGATTACAGGCTGAGCCACCAAGCCCAGCTGTGCTTTGAGTCTTTATTAGAAGTTTGGTGATGTGTTTGTAACCAGAAATATGCCTTAGGAACTTAGTTCTTGTTTACATCCATTAGCCCATGGAAACACTGGTTTCATTATGTTTCACTTAAAGTTGCAGCTACAAGAACCTACTGAAGATGTTTCGAGAGGACGGTGGTTATTTCACCAGCTTCCTGGGAAGAGGCATTTAGTAGATTTGCCGTGGATACCCATGTCCCTGCAAGTGTGGGGTGAAAGGGAGGAGCACAGAGCCTCCTCCCGGCGAGTCACTCACCAGCATGTTTAATACAAACTCACAGTTTGAGCTTCACGTTACAAAAATGTAACCCTCATTTAGCTTTTTGCTTTTAATTCAGAGAGATATGAAGAGGAAATGGAATATTTGGCATCATTCTATGGCATCCAAATGCCTACCTCTTCTAGAAAATACACACATTGGTCTAAGTAAAACGATCAAGGCTCAAGTGAAAAGCAACCCTCCTTCGTGTGGCACTACTCCTGGTCCCCAGTTCCTGACTTGGGGAGAGAATCCTCTTTTCTTTGGTCTGCTGTTCTCAGGTGCCCACTGAACTCGTGAAACAGCCAAGTCTCTTGTGAGCCATCATGGCATCTGGGGCCTCTTGCCCTTTAAAAATTATTTTGAGATGGGATCTCACTATGTTGCCCAGGCTGGCCTGGAACTTCTGGCCTCAAGTGATCCTCTCGCCTTGGCCTCCCAAGTATCTGGGAGTACAGGTGTGTGCCACACACCTGGCCTGTTGCCTCTCTATTCTGTCCCTCCCCCTCCACTCTACTGGGAAGGCTCTTGGGGTGGCCGAGCCCACATGAACCAAGGGGCACAGAATACTTTCAGATCCGTCCCGTACTATCTGGGGCACCAGGCAAGTGCCACCTAGGTGTCTGGCCACGCCGCTGAAGTCTGATCATATCGTATTGCAGGGTCTGTCTTCTGTCCTGCTGCATCCAGAGGTCATGCCGTCCACTGTGGAGGCCTTAGCTCCCTTTTGCTTGTGGGTGATTCCCGGCTCTTCCTCCCACCGTCTCTGGAGACCCCAGATGCCCACATCCAGCTGCCCGGGGACATGTCCAGTTGGATTTAAAATTCAACAGGTCCAAGTGGAGCTCATTCTTTCCTTGGATTGGCTTATTCTTCTGTATGCAGTCCTTGTGGCTGCACCCATGACAGGGTAGACTCCATTACGCCAGGGCTTTATCCTCTGTTGGGCTCCAGCTGCCGCCAGGCCCGGGGGAGGAACCAGTGAGCTGATCGACAGCTCTCACGGTGTGGCACTTGCAGTCCAGGAGAAAAGGGAGACAGGGGCCTAATTAGGACAAACCCTGGATGGTGCCAAGACAGGCAGAGCTACGGGGCTGTAAGACTCCACTTCTGCTGGGGGCCTCGAATATGATGTTCAGGTTAAGGCCGGGGCAGCCCGTGCCAAGGGTATTCTGTGCACCGTCAACGTGGCCTCATCCTTGTCCACCAGCCCACGGAGGTGGTCCTATTCCTGTTCCATTCCCCATTAAAGATGAAGCAGCGGTGTCGGTGTCTTTTCTTCCCCCAAGGCCTTACGTGCTCCTTGTGGAGTTCTAGTCTCGGGGGCATGGGCTGCAGCCACTCTCTCTCCCAAGGTCTCGGCAAGATTAGCTTGAACACTCATTGTAGGGCCTGTGAGAGTTATTTGTTCTTGTCTAATTACTTAGATCTTAATCACTTAGGGAGGCCCTGTGCTTGCTTGCCACCATTTTTTCTAGATGTGTTGCTTGCAGAACTTTCCATCAGTTAGTCAACAAACATTCCCTGCCAACAGCTCGACCCTGGTTCCAGTTCTGTGGTTCTAGCCTAGACTCCTATCTGACCTCAGCAGAAAGGTTTCCTTAAGTTTCAGAGCATGTTGTCTCAGGTGCTTGAGGTCAGAGTTTACAGAGCCAGTTTGGGAAGTATGCCTCTGTCCACAGTTTGTGTGTGTGTGTGTGTGTGTGTGTGTGTGTGTGTGTGTGTGTGTGTGTGTGTGTTTTATACACAAACACGTACATAAAATCAGAAATTCATATCAGATCTCAATTTCCCCATGTATGTTCACGTGGTTTCCATTTTTTCCCGGTTATATGAACATTATATTTGCAGCTCAGTTAATAGTGAATCTTGTGTTCCGGGAACGAGCCCAGCTTGATTTAAAGGTGTTATTCTTCTAACTCTTCTGCAATTGGGTTTCCTTAAGTCATGTAGGATGTGGTACATTTTCACATGTCCTCATGGCAGGCTGGTTGAGGTCACAGGTGAGCTCCAGGCCTCAGCCTAACTTGAGGGCAGAGTTCTCAACGTGCCCAGTCTGGGCACTCCAGGTCGCCACCCTCCATGGGAGACCCAGAAGCCCAGGCCACTCCAATTGGGCTGTCCAGTGGGCAGAAGTTGTGGAGAGGCTCCAGGCCATCCCTTTGGTGAGGGGGATTCACGTGGCTTCTTCCCCAAAGGCAGGAGAGGGGCGTGGACTGATAGCTCAGCCTCTTCCCAGAAGTAGACCCCCACTGGGTTCAAAGTTGAGATGTCCCTGGCAGGGATGGTCTCTCATTGTCCTCTTTGGTGCATTGACTTTGTCATATTTGCTCCCAGAGTTATGCTGTTTAAACATTTGTTTAATTTATAGAACCAATAGTTGTCAACACATGTAGTCTTTTCAAGACTTTGTCCTGACACACAAAATAAAAAGTAATCAAGAGAGCTAAGGGGGTCATTCTGGAAGACCTGCAGCTGTGGCTCTGTGGGTTCCAACTTGGGTATACCTGGCGCCCAGTGTTCACAGGCAGCTCCCCCTTGGGTAGCCCCAAGATGCTCCCCTGACCCTCTGCTAAGAGCCACTTGTGGAAGCCCCACCCATGGCAGCTGGGGCAGGAGGCCTGGCTCCATGTTGGGGAGGCTGGGTCTAGGCGGAGCCTGGGTTGCCCCCGACCACAGCCCACCGGGGACCATTTTGAGATGTTGGTTGTGCAGCACCCAGGATGGGTGTTACCTTGGCCTGAGCACTGAGGACAGGCTTCTCAGACTCTTTCACGTGTGTTCTCAGCCCCAGGAGTTACATCTTCCTGGCTGCAGCAGGCTTTGCATGCCAGAACTCAGTTTACATGGTGGTGGCTGCATTTCACGGGACAGGGAAGTTTTACTCTAGAAAGTGGATTATGCTGGCTCACTCCTCACTCATGGACCTAATTCTCATGTCCTCTGAGGGCCCGTGAAAAGCTCCAGGTGAGAGTCTCAGGGGCCATAGACACATGGTACCTGGATGGCCAAAATATACAGGGGAAGGTGATTGTCAGTTAGGTCTTGCAAGTGAGCAACAATGAAAGGACAAAAGCCTGTCCATTACAGGCAGGCAGCTTGGTGTTGGCTCATATTTTTGTTACTACCAATTAGTGGTATGCCATAGTGAATGATGTTTTATTTTGCAATCAGCTTTGCTAACTTGCTCGAATTAAGTTCAATTAACTCCACTGTTTAACGTTACTGATAAGTAAAGCTGTAACCTACAGTAATGGCCACCAGAATTTTATAATTAGCATCCTTGCTCCAAGGATGTGTTTCTAGGTATTAGCCCAGTCCTCCTGTTTATATGGCAAATCATCTGGCTTCTGAGATTAAAGAAATGGATGAGAGAAACAAATAAAAGGAATGGCCATCATGGTGGCTTCAGTTCTGCAAACTGTCCTCCCCCAAATGATTTTCTACCCTAGCCTTCCTGCTGTCTCACCCATAAACAGTACACGCCCAGCTACATGCCTTTTGGTTCCCTAAATCCAAGGATGTTCAAAAGTTAACGTTTGTGTCTCAAGATTTTGTTTCACAGCCTCTGGGCCAATCTCCCTGTCTATGTGATCAATTACCAGAAGCTCCAGCAGCTGCCATCCTAAGAAGTTAATTGCCATGGCAATGACAACCGCCCCCTCCCCCATTGCTACATTTTACAGAGTGACTTTTTTTTTTTTTTGAGTTGGAGTCTCACTCTGTCACCCAGACTGGAGTGCAGTGGCCACTCCCGGCCACCGCAGCCTCTACCTGCTGGGCTCCGGCGATCCTTCCGCCTCAGCCTTCCAAGTAGCTGGAACTACAGGCGTGTGCTACCACTCCCGGCTGATTTTTTTGATTTATTGTAGAGATGAGGTCTCGCTGCCCAGGCGGGTCTCAAACCCACGGGCTCAGGCAATCCACTCACCTCAGCCTCCCAAAGGCGCGGGATTACAGGCTGAGCCACCGAGCCCAGCAGGCTTACATATTAGTAACATACATTATGATTGGGTATTTCACAGCTCAAGTTTGCAGCAGGGTTACACATGTGCACTACAGGTTGGGACTACATTCCTTTCAAAATAAATCTTGCTAAGAAAGCTCTCAACTTATGGTGCTAGGAGGACTCTTTCATTCTGGAAATATTCTGGGAAGGTTTTTATCTTACTATATTGGGAGGGTCCTTTCTCTATCCTGAGAAGGCCCTCATTTTATTAAATTTGAGGGGGAGTTCCTCGTCTCAAGGCAGCTGAAGAAACCCCTGTTTCCCCTGTCAGCTTATACACCGCCTCATACACATGGAAGTCAACTAATCTTAAGATGACAATGGGTAACAAACCACCTCAATCTTACTTTAGAAAGATACCATGGACGTTTCTTATAAATGAGGTTAAACATACGCTTACCACATGACCCAGCAGTTGTACTCCTAGATATTTACCCAAGAAAAATGAAAATATATGTTGTCTGCACAAAGACATCATATGGGTATGTTCACAGTGGCGTTAGTCATCATAGCTCCAGGTAGAACATAACCCAAAGTCCATGAACTGGCAATGGATACACAGGTGTAGTGTTGATACACATGGCAGCTTGGGTGAAACTAAAAAAAATCCTACCAGGTGTAGCACAGATGACCACTCATATGCTGTTCTAGGAGAGGAGAACTGGATCTGCCTGGGGCCAGGAGTTGAGGGCAGACTGTCCAGAGCCCTGGGAACATCTTAGGGTTGGAATTGTTCTATATCTCTATTTAGAGGGGGTTACACAATTTTATGCACTTACCAGAACTCACCAAGCTGTATATTTCATGTGAGTGAATTCTGTTATATGCAATGCCTTAATAAAAGCCTCAATGGCTAAAAAATCGCCCCTGCAACTGCATAAAATGAAAGCCATGAACACTCTCACAAGTCTCAGGTCAGTGGGCTGTCTGTGGGTGCACCTGTGTCTGCTGCGATGGCTGTGACTCTGTGGTTCTCACTGAGCTCTCACAGGTGTGGGCCAGTGGCTGTCTAGGATGGTCTTTTTCTCCTCCAGTTCCCCATATGTTTGTGATCCAGGATTTTGCAGGGCTCTATGATGGCCACAGCCCAGGGCTGTCCTTGTGGTAAAGGGAGAGGGAGCAGCAGCCACTCAAAACGCAACTGGAAGCAAGGTACACCCAGCACTCCCGCTAGGTGGGCCAGGGAATGTGACTGCTCAAGGTGCCGGGGTAAGGGGACTGCAGAGCCCTGAAGTGGCACACAGTATCCCATGGCAAGGGGGCTTGAGAGAAAACCAACCTGGCTTATACAAAAGACATCGCCCCAGGGTTGACTGCAAGAGCAGGAAGGGCAGGCACCAAGATGCAGGGATACTGGGAGATTAATTAGGACAGGCAGGTTCTGTCTACAGCACACTCAAAGTACATCGTCAGCCATGCACTACTAAGAATTTCTCTGTCAGACATTCATCTACTTGAATTTTAAAAAGCTTTTAGTTTTTAAAAATTAGCATTCAGTGTGCATGTCTTTGATGATTAGTGAGACTGAGCATTTTTTCATGTATCTGTTGGCTGCTCATATGTCTTCTTTTGAGAAGTGTCTATTCAAATCTTGTGTCCACTTTTTAATGGGTCTGTTTGCTTTTTTTCCTTTTGGAACATTAGAGTTCCTTATAGATCCTGAATGTTAAGCCTTGGTCAGATATGCAGTTGGCAAATGCTTTTCCCATTCTGTGGGCTGTTTCCCTGCTCTCTTGATGGTTTCTTTTGCTTTGCAGAAGCTTTTCAGTTTGATGAGATGCCACTTGTCTCTCTTGTCTCTTATGGCATGGGCATCTGGGATTTTGATCCGGAATTGGTTGCCTATCCCAATTTCCATAAGGGTGTCTTCTGAAATTTCTAAGATTCTCATAGTTTGAGGTTTTATGTTTAGGTATTTGATCCAGTTAGAGTTGATTTTTGTGTACGGCGATAGGTAGGGGTCCTGTCAGTGGGGGGGTGGGAGGTGTAGGGCACGCAACATCAATAAGGGTTCTTGATCTCAAACCAGGCTAAGAGGGGACCAAAGGGAGGCCCAAACTTTACCTGTACAATGACCACTTGTATACCTATTTCTGAGTTGTACCTCACATCATTAAAATAAAAGAAAAATTAGCGTTCAAAATTATTGTTCCTCTAGGAGACCAACACGTATAGTGGAGATTTGGCGATGTGCCTTTGAGAGTGTGCTGGGTACCAAGAAGGCAATCTTGGGGCCAGGAGTGTGCAGGAAATGGTGCCAGAGGAAAGGGAAGGGCAGGGCCAGAGCTGCCTTCGTCAATTTCCCTGGCCAGGGTCTTCTGCAAGCCTGCCTGATGTCGCTGCACAAGGACTGCCAGCTTCCCTTAGAGCCACTTTTGTATGTGGGCAAAGGACTCTCTTGGCTGCCACCCACAGCCACTTCTTTGCTTGTTCACCACCACCTGATGTTTCCCTTGTGGACTGGCCCCATCCTGTGTACATGTGGCTACCTGAGTGCATGCTAATGTATGTGCACAGAGGTGTGAGCGTCAGGCTCTTCCCATTCCTGAAGTGACCATTTCAGGGATCCCTCCGCTGCCAAACCAGTAAGTTTGACCACTTTGTGTGAAACAGCCAGAAGGGAGAAAGATGTGGTGACAGGCTCCAGGGCATCCCCCCGGTCACACACTGTATCATCTCCTCCCATGTGACTCGCTTCTGACCAGTGGAATAGGCTAAAGTGATGGATACCACTTCTGCTACCACGTTATGCCGCATGGACTCTATCTGGGTTTTACCCTGCTGGCATCGAAGGAGAAAATGGACATATCAAGAGAGAGAATGGAGCTGTGGGGGCCTCAAGGAACAGAAAGCAACCAGAAGAAAATGAGGGCTTGGTCTTCACTCTCACAGAGATCAATTCTGTCAAGAACCTGAGGGAGTTTGGAGGTGGATTCTTCCCCATGTGAGCTTTCCATGAGAACTCAGCCACAACTGATACCTGAGGGCAGCCTGTGAGAGCCTCCGCAGAGGACCAGCAAGGCCACACCCAGACACTCACTCACAACCACAAGATCATCAGTGTGTGCTGTTTTAAGCAACTGTGCTTATTTCACTGCAATTGAAAATTAATATGGATAGCGAAGGGAAGAACAGTGAGGTGTAAGATGGAAAATATTTTTGCAATGAGCAGTTATCCAAAAGGCTTCTATACATTTGCATCAGGGGCCCTCTCCAGGAGTAACCTGAGAGCACCATTCCAGGTCCAAACAGGTGCACTCCAACACCAGCAGGTGATATGAGCAGGGGCTGGAGCTGGGTACAGAGTGCCCCAGATAGCTAGTCACCCAGCAGCCAACTCCAGGGGCTTCCCGGGAATCTTCCTGAAGGTCTGTGCTGGTTGATTCTGAATGGCTGCAGAGGTGGCGAATCTTCATGAGAGCTGGTGAATTTGACTTTTAAGAAGACGGACAGAATCACTGTGCGTCGTTTGGGGAGGGAGGTGGTGAGTGCCATGCTAGAGACTTGAGGTGTGGCTATGGGGTGGTGTCGTCTGGTTTTCCGGTCTGCCTCGGGCTGTAGCTCTGGAGGGGTTTTCAGGCATGGGTGGCGATGTTGCCGTCCACCTTCACCCTGTGTGGAAAACAACTCCTCTCTGGCCACAGTCCCTGTGTCCTCACTTTTCCATGACACTCACGTGAGGATGAAGCTGAACGCTGGTCACATCTGCTCAGCTGGGTTGCAGAGTCCACCGTGTTCATCCTCATCGTGGGGTGGGGTGTGGAGATGCTGGAGCCCCGGAGGGGCTGGGGCTCTGCTGCTGGAGACACAGCAGGCAGGCTGTGGATATGGACAGAGGCAGGACAGATGAGAACCGAGAGATGGCCTGGGAGTGCTGACAGGACTGACGGCATCCCATTAACACCCCACGACACAGTCTCGGGCTCGGACAGCCCCGCTGGTTTAGGGGATGCCTCTCTCTTGCAAAGCCTGATGGAGACAAGCTGGTAGGAGGGGTCTGGGCAGATGGGTGGCTGCGGTCAGTACCCTTCGTGGGGTGAGAGTGTGGGTCTGGCAAGAACAGACAGGATGGGCTGGCACTTGCTGAGTGACGCTGACCTGGGGACGAAGGCCACCAGGGCAAGACCACAGGGGTGCCGATAAGAACTTTGGAATTTATCCAGTGGACAAGGTGGTTTGAGGCACAGTGGACCAGGCTGGGGGGCGACTTGGCTGCGGGAAGCCTGGACAGAGGTCCCCACCTGGTGCTGGTGTGGAGGGGGACAGACACAAACCTGGCAGGACTTGAGTTGTGGGGTGACGGCTGTCAGAGGGAACAAAGAAGGGAATGTAAGAGGAGAACGAAGAAGCGGCTCCGACCTGGAAGCAGGCTTCACAGACTTCACTCCCTTCCTGAAAACTGTTTTGAAAACATTGCAAAATTAATAACACCCTTATCCCCTGCACCTGCATAACTGGCTACATCTGCTTCTGTAAAATTGCTTTCTTTCCCACGCTAGCAGAATAATGCGATAAGAGCCCCGGAGCGTCCCAAGTTCTATCTTTAGCCCACTAGAATGTAAGTCTAAGCTCTTAAGGCAGCCCTGTGTTGCAGCTGGCCGCCCTTGCTTTGGAATTCAGTATCCGGCAAGTGGCTACCGGCCATGGCCGAATCTGGCTAATAAAGCTCTCCTTTGTTACTTATAACTTTGTGTCCGTGTCTGTGATTTAAGCCCTCGGACCCTACTTCAACACCAAGGGTAGCTAGGAGGATAAGTTTGTGAGGTGAAGATAGCTCTCTGTTGGGCCTGGGGCACAAGTTCTCATGGCTAAGTGGGAGGGAGGGAGGCACTCGTGGGCTTCACAGAGTCTGAGGCCCAGGAGGTCTCCTCCGTGGCTGTTCAGGGGCAGCCAGGGGTCTGGGGCCTACTGGAGGTGCTGAGATCCTGGGGTGGGTGAAGTTTGGGATGAGAATCTGTCCTGGACAGGGTTGGAGGAACCACCAGGGTATGGTGACTCTGAGGGAGGACTCTGGGGGCTCTGATAAAGTGACCACCCCCAGGACCACTGGGCACGGGACCCGTCTGGAGCCACCTGCCCTCCCAGATGAGGCCAGTGTGTGACCTGGTTCCTGCATCTTATTTCCGCTTCATCCTGGGGTCTGTGGTGACTTCAGCCTTTCTCCCTCAACTTCTCCTGTCCCCAGGGCCTTTCTCATCTGCGGAAGCAGCGCCTTCTTGAAGGCCTGGCCACCTGGTTGCGCAGCGAACCCAGCCTGGTGCACACCCTCCATCTCCCCGTGCTCTCCCTTCCCTGGCTCTGACTTTGTCCTGTGGAAGCTGCTCTCCCTATGCACACGTCCGGCCCATCTGTTGACGCTTCCTACAGGGCCTCCTCCCTGCTCCTTGGCAGCGTCACTCGTGTCCTTGACGTTCATCACCCTCTTTATACCGATGGCGCCAACATGTTTATTTCTGGCCCAGTTTTCTCCCTGGGGCTCCAGATTCAGGTACTGAACACCCTACCGAACTCGGCGTCTTCCCCTCCATGCCTGTCCTCCCCGTTCCCTGCCTGAATGGACAGCACCCATCCTTACCAACCCAAGTCCATAAGCCAAAGGCTTTCTAGTTCTGACTCTGGAATATCTCTCTGACCCATCAATTCATTTCCTCCTTACTTTCTTGAGCAGGTCCGAGGCATCAAGGACTCTGGCCTGGGCCTCTGCTTCCTACTGGAGTCTGTGCCCTTCCTTTGGCGCCCCCCTATCCAACATCTGTGCTGAAGCTGGACTGACCTTTTAAACACACAAACATGTTCCCGCACTTTGGGAGGCTGAGGCAGGAGGGTTACTTGAGGCCAACCGTTCGAGACCGGCCTGCGCAACATAGTGAGACCCCCGTCTTTACACAACACAAAAAATAAATAAAAAGTAAAAACCCACACATGGTTTCACAATTTTATGCTCAAAGCCTCTCAGCGGTTTCATGCTATCCTCATCCCATTGCCCAGCCCCCTCAACAGGAACTGGGGGTCTCCCCACCCTTGTCTCTGCTCCAGAGACTATGGTTCTTTCTGTCTCTACCCACCCCCTCCCGGAAGTTGACCCTGGATGTTTTCCCGACTTGCTTTCTCCCAGCAGCACACCAGGCCCTCTCCATCCATCACCACTGCAGCCTTCGTTCCCTCTCTCGGGTGCTCGGTGGGCTTGAACCTGGTCCTGCCTCCCCTCGTCTTGCCCTCTGGGTCCTTCTAAAATGAAACTCTGATCATGCCACTGCTCTGCTTAGAGTTCTCCTGTGGCTCCCAACTCCTGCAGGAGGGAGCTCAGCCCATGGCCGAGGCACCCAGGGACTCCTCCATGCAGTCCCTCACCCTGGCCATCCTGGCTCCAGGATGTGCATTTTCCTCTCTGCTTCCGTCCTGCTGTTCTCCTGCAGGATGCCACATGCCACTGGGACTGACTCGAAAATGCCTTTGTGTCCCCAGGTGCATCGGTGTCCCTGCATTTTCCTAGTACCTGCGAACCCTGCTGTGGGCCCAGCTTCCTGGCGTAGGAGCCAAGTTGTGTATTCCCTGGTCTCTGCAGGGTAAGCAGCACCTGGCCAGGGCTGGCCCTCAATGCTGGATTGACGAAATGGTAAACCAGTGAGCTAATGTTTTTATTCTGCTTTTTCTTTTTTTTTTTGAGTTGGAGTCTCACTCTGTCCCCCAGACTGGAGTGCAGTGGCCGCTCCCGGCCACCGCAGTCTCAAACTGCTTGGCTCTGCCGATCCTTCCACCTCAGGCTTCCAAGTAGCCGGAACTACAGGCACACGCTACCACGCCCGCCTAATTTTTGATTTATTGTAGAGATGAGGTCTCGCCAAGTTACCCAGATGGGTCTCAAACCCGCGAGCTCAGGCAATTCACTCAGTCTCCCAAAGGCGCGGGATTACAGACTGAGCCACCAAGCGGCTTCATTCTGCTTTTCAAAGAGATCAACTCACAGAAACTTGATTCGAAAGTACAAGCCATTCCTAAAAAGGGACGTGTCCATGATTTCTGATTTACGGGGTAATTCTTGTAGGATATTTGCCTTGGGGGACGGTCTGCCTTTGCTTGGATGCATGAGCAGGTACCTCGGTGGCCAAGTCATGTCCAGCAGGAGCCTCCTTGGATTGGTCCTGCCACAGTCCTGGCTGAAGCCTGCTGTCACGCCCCTCTTTGGGCTGAAGCAAGGACATGGCCCCCTCCTCCCCCATTTCTGTCCCCATCTCCCCTGCGGGCAAAGAGCTCCCCAGAGAGACCCTCTCCCATCTCTCCCGCAGCAAAGAGCACTGCAGAGAGACTCTCAGGCCACATACCACTCCCGAGCACAGCAGCTGGAATCACCCTCCCTAAGCTTGGCTGGCCCTGGCATCTGTTCCAGCACCACGTGTCTGTCCACACTTTGGGTCAGCACAGGGACCATCCAAACCAGCAGCCCCAGTGTGTGGGTGAGATGAGGCCTTGGCCCCCAACCTCTGTGTTTCCCTCATATCCCAGAGAGAAGCTCTGAACTCCCGTGAGTCCACTGCACAGACGAATATCCTCAAAATCTGCAAACTTGCTAGCATGACTGACAATCATTTCCTGGAAGAGTTCTCACAGACACGTGAGACTTGTGACCCATGCAGGCTGTCTGCAGCTCCTGCTTTGGGGTGAGGGTAGCCGTGGGTCCCCGTGACATTTGAAGGTAATGGTCTTGCACGGCTCACTGACCTGAAGCCATCGCATTTGAATGGGCACCTGACACTGTGGGAACTCACCCACCTGCCCATGGAAGGAGCAGAGGATGGGATCCTCCAGGGGAGGCTGGGGCATTGGCCCCCTGGTCAGCCCTGCCAGCTGGGCTGTGGCCAGTGTGGGCAGCCCCGTCTAGGCTCTCGTCGGGGCCTTCTGCAGATGCCTGCCCTGAAGTGGGGCTGAAGCATGTTTGCTGGGAAGGGCGGCTGGGCCTCTCCAAGGGCTCCTCCTGCCAAGGTCTGGGGGCGGTCAGGAGGGGCAGTAGGGAGGGGCCTAAAGTCTGGAGGCCAGGTGCCAGTCCCGGTGGAGACTCTCGCCAGCAGCTGGGTCAGTGTCCAGTAGGACTGTGAGCTTAGGTTTACCCATTGGCTCCTAGCAGGACCTGATGCTGGTCATGGAGATGCTGGTCATGGGTGTGCGGTGGGCAGCCCAGCAACTGTTTTCCTTCAGGAGCATTCTTGGCCACCCCAGAGTCCTATTTCCTCTGCCCTGCCCTGTTCCTGAGCAGGTTGTTTCCTCCCCTGGTTGAGAATCAAGCCTTAGACTGTCCTCTTGGTAGCCAGGTTAACCTCGGGGGCCTGGCCAGAGGAGGGACGACCCAGCAGAGGCCATCAGGTTGGGTCAGCCGGGGGCGGGGACAGGCCGGCTGTGGGCTACTGTGCCCTGGCTGATGTGCTGACCTGGAATGTGGGGTGCTGACATCCGTGAGAGGAGTGTGCACCTCGGCTGGAAAGAGTCTCCAGTTGAACACAGCCCTTGTGTGGCAGTAGGGGCCCAGGATGGAGAGGCCAAGGTGCCCTGCTCAGATCCCGGGGGTGGGTGAGTCAGGTCCAGCACGGGGCTGTGTCACCCCTGTGTGCTCGGTTGTGGGTTAGGAGGGAGAGGAGCCATAAACTGTTTTCTTCTGTCCCTTGTCCTGGTGTTTGGGGGCCTGCGAGGAGGTGCAGGGGCAGGCGTGGGTGGGAGCACATGGTCCAGGGTTAAGAGTAGGTGCCCAGGGCTCAGGTCACCCTCCGTGCCACCCTGTTCAGTGCCTGCTTGACCACCTGGTTTCCCAGGCAGTAGATGATACAGTTGAGTAGCGGTGTGGACACTGTATGCATCACGGACACCAGCTTGTTGTAGTAGAGGGCGCACGGTCAAGCGTAGACAGAGTAAAGCCGAGAAGATGACTACCACATCCAGGTGCAAGGGGAAGGCATTCTGCCGGCCCACAGCTGACAGGTTGTGTAGCACAGTGCCCATAATGGTGGCGGAGGACAAGATGGTCAGCAGCAGCGGCCTCAACTGGACCAGCAGTGTCAGCAGGAAGTCTACCAGCTCAGCGGCCGATGTGTCGGAGCAGGAGAGGTTTGGCAGTGGGGAAGAAGTGGTCCATGATGCTGAGGCCACAGTAGCTGAGGCACGCAATGAAGAAGACCTTCCCCAGGGCGATGGTGAAACTGGACAGCCAGGAGCTGGTGCCCAGCAGGCCACACAGGCCGAGGTTCATGATGGCCTGTAGCTCAGGGTGTTGCAGATGGTCATGCATCAGTTATAGACAATGACACCCAGCAGTGGATACTCCATGCAGGCCAGCGCCAGGAAGAAGTACAGCTCTGCCATGCAGCCTGCAAAGGAGATACGCCAGAGCTCGGGCATTGCTAGGCTGAGAAGCATTTGGGCACTGTGACCGAGATGCAGGACACCTCCAGGAAGGAAAAATTGCCCAGAAAGAGGTACATGGGCATGTGCAGGGTGGGGTGGCCTGTATCACTGTGATGATGACCAGTTTCTTTCTTTTTTTTTTTTGAGTTGGAGTCTCACTCTGTCGTCCAGGCTGGAGTGCAGTGGCCACTCCCGGCCACCGCAGCCTTGACCTGCTGGGCTCCGGTGATCCTTCCGCCTCAGCCTTCCAAGGAGCTGGAACTACAGGCGTGCACTACCACACCCAGCCAATTTTTTTGATTTTTTTGTAGAGATGAGGTCTCGCCAGGTTGCCCAGGCGGGTCTCAAACCTGCGGGCTCAGGCAATTCACTCACTTTGGCCTCCCAAATCGCGGGATTACAGGCTGAGCCACCGAGCCCGGCTATGACCAGGTTCTTGGTGACAGTCAGTGTGCAGGCCAGCAGGAACAGCACGATGAGGAACACGTGGAGCCCCAGGGATCCCAGGAAGTCCATCAGGATGAACTCAGTCACCTCCGAGCAGTTGCAGAGGTGGTGGACATGGCATATGCAGCCACCCGAGGGAGCAAAGGGGAGGGTTAGATGTGGTGGGGGGAGGCTGGCAGCTTGCTCTCTGCTATGGGTCAGCCAAGCCCCTTGTAGCGGGAAGGGAGGCCTTGTCCTGTCCGATGTCCCTGGGGTGACAGCCAGCCTGGTGCTTGGACATCAGACAGATACTGGGATACCCTGCGAGTGTATCTCAGAGACCTGATCAGAATGGGCTTGGTCACTGAGGCAGCCCTAGGCCTGACACCCCTATAGTCCCCTCCATGGTTTGGGGAGAGGCTGCCCCATATCTGAAACAGCAGGTGGTTCGAGGCCTCAGAGTCAGGAGAGGGGGCCTCAGGGTGGTCACTGGGGCGTGTTCCAGGGCCAACAGACAGGCCCAGAGAAGGTGACAGGGAAGGGGCTTGGGTCAGCAGAGGAGGTATGGGTCAGTGGGCAAGTGAGTGACCTTGGATGAGATGGGAATACCTGGACCTGAGTCTGGTGATGGGGCCATCTGGCCTGGCATCATCTTCCCAGGTGAGTGAGTGGGTGGAGCCACCCTGCTTCCGGATTCCTTGTCTCTGCACAAGGTAAGGGTGGAGCCCTGCAACAGGTACCCTGAGGGTGGAACCCGACTGCCCAGCACTGCCAGCACCCATGGTTCTGCAAAGGGCAGAATTGCCCCAAAGACAGCAAAAGGGAGAACAGAAGTCAGACCCTCTTCCTCCGTGCTGTGGCACCCTGGGTCCTTCCTCCCTCCTGCTGGCTGGTGGACTTGCTGGTTCTGGAGCTTCAGAGGTTGGGCCAGGCCTCCCTGGAAATCTGGCTGCGTCCACCAGGTCCCGGCACCTCTCCCCTGTGCTCTGGCTGTGGTTTCCAGATCCCCAGCGCATCTCAAAATGATCACATCCTGCATTTGTAGTGTGGTTGTGGCTTTGCCTACTCAAGCCTGCCGTGAGTGCCTCCAACACAGCCCTCCCTGCACCCTCATCCCACCCTCCAAGGACAGCCCCGCCAGGCTGCTCAGCCAGCTGGGTAATCTTGCGAACACATTTGGGCCAGGAATGGCTGAGAATGCACCCCCAGACCCTGTCTCTGCCCCTGCTCTGCCAGCCCCTCATGACTCTCCCTTTGTGTGCCTTAATCCAGCTGAGGCCATTGGTGGAAGCCAGTACCCACCCCCTCTGTAGCTCCCCCTGTGCTCTCGGGTGGGGGGGTCATCCTCCACACCAGGGCCAAGACCACCCTGAGTTGAGCTTAGAGCAGAGTGGGTGGCCAGTGGCTCCTCTTGCCCTGACCTGGGGACCTCCGATGTTGGTCAGCGAGTAGATGTTCTGAAGGTGCTGCTCTGTCTATTCCCCACCCAAGTGGTCCTTGGACCAAGAACCCTGCAGGGTGGCCCCGGAAGGGCAGCTCTGACCTTAACATCCCTGCGACTCACCCTCGGTGCGGCTTATCGACGACTCCCCCAGGGCTGCCCCAGACCCTTCATGCCACTCACGCCTGTGGGGACCCACAGAAACATGCAGTTTCGTCCTGAAATGACTACGGGAAGCAGCAGAGCCCAGAGGTTCAGAGTGGGGGCTCTGGGATGGGGGCTCAGATTCAAATCCTGCCCTCCCTGGGACTTGTGACCTTGAACGGGACTCCCCCCTTCACCAAGCCTTTGATTCCTCAGCTGTCACATGGGACATGGCGCCTGTCCAGGGGAGACCCTGATGCAGACACTGCCCACTCCCACAGCACACAGGAGCTGGGTGGAGGATGAGCTCAGAGCACAGGGAGACTCACAGGCCACCTGCATCCTGCCATGTTCCCAGCAGAGTGGGAGGGACCAGGAGGCTCCAAAAGTACTGGTCCCTGTGCTGGCCCTGAAGGGTGAGCTCACTCTGGGACTCCAGGCATTTGTTGGGGGTGGCATGAAGCCATGCACCAGGAAGTTTCTGGTCAGATCTTAGCAGAATCAGGCTTGGTGTGGCTGAGGCTTCGCATGGCCTCATTCCCATGTCCCCCTGGGATTTGTTGGTCCCCCATGTGGCTCTTGGGACACAGGACAACTGGCTTCCTTGCAAAGCTGCCACCCATCAACAGTGGTACTTGGGACAAATGTCTGTCTCTTGCAGTCCCAGTTTCCCTTTCTGGAAGATGGAACAAGTGCTGCTCTATTTGACAGGGTGCAAGGCTGGATTTGCAGCAGTAACGCCAAGTTCTTGTGATGCAGACACATGGAGGCGTCATGGGTCCCTGGGGTGAAGGAGACCCAGCTGCTGCCGAATGAAGTGGAGAGCTTCGTGTCCTACACCCGGAGGTGCCACAGACAGCCTGGCAGGCAGGCCCTCAAAGATGCTCACGTCACACATGCTCCCCAAACCATGGCCCAAATTTCAATTCACTCACGGGGCACCCAGGTACCCATACCAGAACTACACCTGCCTCCATGCCCAGGTGCACATGCCCCTCACACAGTCTGCAGGCTCCCACCAGAACCCCAGCAGGTCCAGACCTGGCACATGCAGACATCCATGCTGATGTACCGCCCTGGCTCAGGAGACAGGCAGACACCCTCAAGCCTCTGGAGCCAGTGCTTTCCCGCAGAAACAAGTGGACAAACCTGGCTCTGAAGCAGGGTTAAATGTGAAACCACAGGCATGTGGCCCTCCTACAGGGGCACCTGCTCAAGAGAAGCATGTTCGCCAACAAACCCCAGACATCGGTACAGGTACAGGCTTGTGCAGGGAGGTCAAGGTGCAAAGAATACACAGGTGCTCACACAGGAGCTCACAGACAAACAGAAGGCACACATAGGTGCTCACTCAGACGCTCACAGGCACACACGGTTAGTGCACATTTAGTCAGGCACACGGGTGAGCACACGGACACTCACAGGCACATGCAAGTACACATAGGTGCTCACAGAGATACAGGCACACACAAGTATACACAATGCACACAGGTGCACAGACAGGCACTCATAGACACACAAATACACAAAGGTATACAAGGGGCATACACAAGCACACTCAGATGCACATGTAGGTGCACAGACACAGATACGCACAAGTGTATACACAGATGGACACAAAAATACACAAGTAAACACACAAGCATACACAGGTCTATCCAAGTGCACATAGGTACTTACACAGGTGGGTAAGCAGTCACATAGACGAAGGCACACACAGTTGCACTCAGGCACACACAGGTCTCCACAAGTGCACACACAGATGCACACAAAGGTGGGCACACACAAGCAGGTGCATATTGGCACACTCATGTACACAGGTGCTCATACGCCTCAACTCTCAGTTGTGCAGAGAATGATGAGGATTTTAGGTGGCAGATCTGAGTCTGCGTTCCGACCCGGCTCCGTGCACTTGCCTCTGACCTGCCAGCCTATTTCCTCACCTGTGAGCTTGGACTTGCTCTTGGATGAAGCACAGGCTTCCTACTGCCACCCAGGCCAACACAATCAAGGCTTGGAGGATGCACAACCAGAGGAGCCTGGCTCAAAGGCGACCCCCCCAAGTAAAGGAAACTCCCCATGTCAGAGACAAGAACCAACTGCCGGAGACCAAGCAGGTGCCTCATCCAGGATTCTGCTTTCACACGGGTCGGAAGCAGGTGTTGCAGGGCAGCCTCCCTGCCAGAGGGCAGGTCCACACAAGTCCTGTCCCCCGCGTGCAGCATGTGGCTGAGCACCAGGCAGCCTGGGAGCTGACCTGTCCAGGCTAGGCCAGCTGTGTTTCTAAAGAAAAATCATGGAAACAGAAAGCCCCTCTCTGCCTTTGCTCGTTCCCATCTCAGAACTCATGTTTCAGGTTACAGCATCCCTGGGAGGGCTGGGACTGACGAGGGAGCAGAGGCTCCTTCCCACCCATCCTTGGGGCATGCGTGCACATCCATCTCGCCTGCCCAGGGACCCGCCTCCTCTGGGAACCGGCCCATCAGCCAGGCTGGCTAGAATCAGAGGCCAAAGGGAAACCTGCCCACCAGTCCCGCCACCAGGTCAGCTACATGAGGCAGGTGTGATCTGGGAAGCAGGATGTGGGGTGCAGATGACCACCACCCTTGAGGAGCAGAGGGGTCAGGAAGAAGCCACCTGGAATCCCTGGGCTCCACCATCCACCTCCGCCCCTAGCCCTAGACCTGAGGGTAGAAGGCTTCCAGACCCTTTCTGGGGGGCTCCGCTTGCTTGCTCAGATGGGTGGGCTGAGACTCCTGTGCTGCCTCAACTTCTCTCCCCCACCTCCTGATCTCTATTAGGCCCACTGTGAGTGGCACAGGGTGGATTGAGCAAGCCATTTTGTGAGCCACGAAACCAGGCAAAGGCACCAGGACACTCTGCCCTTGGCATTGAGGCCCCACGAGATCCACAGTCCCTTTCCCAGGACACTGAGATCGCCTGCTTTCTGTCCTGTGACTGTGCCAGGCATAGCAGGTGCCCCAATGAGTGCCCCTCACTCCACTGTTGGGTCTGGCTGATGCTCCTGAGGGGGCCCCTGGCTGGGCAGCTCAAGGGAGCAGGGGGCACTGAGAGGTGAGGGGAAGGTGCCCAGGACGCAGCAAGGGGGCTTTGGTCCCTGTCTTCTGTGTACAGTCATAAAAGGACCCCACTGGCGCAGCAGACAACTAACCCACCCCTTGGAGGTGGGTGAGGGACCCGCTGCCTGTCCGGCCTGACCTGTGGTCCTGGTCCAAACTGAGCTGCCTAAAGGCAGGTGTGGGTTGACGCTGAATTCCCTGCCCTAAAGTCATTTCATCAGAGTCACATTTACTCATACCCAGCAAAGCTCCAGGATCCCCCACTGGGTCTCAGCACGGGCTCAGGGTCTAGACCCAGGCAAGCAAATTTCGCCTGGGGGGCTCAGGTGTCAGAGGAAGACAGACAGTAAGCTAATAAGTGAGCAACTCTACTGCACATGAGATGGCAAAATGTGGTGCAGAGAGCCAGGGATGAGGGGGTGTGTGGGCAGAGTCCCTAAGACCAGGGTCAGCCCTGGAGGCATCAAGGAAGAGCACGCCAGGTGCAGAGGCCGGAGGTGGATGTGGGTCCCACGTGGTGGCGTTAGGGGCCCGGGACTCATGTGGCGAGAGATCCAGCCATGGGTGGGGAAAGGCCCAGCGCAGCAGTGGGGAGCTGGCAACGAACAGGCCTGTGGCATGACTTGGCTGTCGCCGGCTGGGCTGGGTGTAGTGCTGTGAGCAGAGGAGGGACACGGAAGGACGTTGGGTTCAACGATCTCCACTCCTGTCACTGCTGAGCGGAGTTCGGACGAGGCGGGGTCTGGCTGGGGGCTGCTTATAGCCAGGCCATGCTGAGGGGTAGCTGGGTCGACCTTGTGTGCAGAGCCAGGAGGATGCTGATGGATTGGACGTGGGCATGGAACAGAGGGGAGTCAGGGACCTGGCATCAGCGGGATTTGGGGACTGGGGTAAGTCTGAAGTCTGGTTTGGGATGCCAGTTCAGATCTGAAGGGACAGTTAGGCGGAGGAGTGAATGCGTGAGTCTGGATCTGGTGATCTGGGCTGGAGGTGCGCATTTGCACTGCATCAGGATTGAGCCCTGGGGCTTTCCCTTGGAGGCTGGGCTTCCATGACAGAAGGTACCATTCTGATCTAGTCCAGTTTTGGGGAAGGGGGCAGCTTCCCTGGGCCTGTGTTGGCACCACCACGGCTGCAGCCCCCTAAGCTTGGCCTGTGCCCACCAGGCAGCTTTGCTGAGAAGCAGCCAGGACCCTCAAGGGGCGAGCACTGTTGGCTTCACAGCCATGCGGTCCTGGCCGCCAGCCCTCCCTTGGCCAGCTCAAGGCCTCCTGCTGGCCCCATCTCCCTGACCCTTACAGCTGCTGCTGGATAAATCTCTCTGGGCTGTTTCCAGGCACAGTCACCCACCCATGGGCAGAAGCCCACCCCCTCTCTTTGTCCACACAGCTGTACCCACCTTTGCATTCTCCTGTGGTGGCAGAGCTTCTGGAACCTCACCCGTGTTCGTGTAAGACTTTGGCATAGAGTTAGCGATGTTCTTCCTGGGTGACCCCAGCAAGCACAAGACATGCTACTGACACAGTCCAGCAGCCTCGCAATGGCTGCCCACCTCACCTCTCCACAGCCCCAAGGTCCACTTCCCTGAAAGCCCGAGGCCTGGGAACACCGTCCCCTCTACAAACTCCAATACCCATGTTCATCACAGCGTGGCAGTTTCCTGAGCTTGACACCCATCCTGCACTTCCACTCTTGGCCAAGACCTTCGTCCTGGGAATCCAGACACAGAGCAGGTCCTGCTGTACCACAGTGGCCTCATCTGTGTCCACACGCATCCTGGCCCACGGAGGGCCGGCCATCCTCTGGGCTTCTCTTCAGCCTCTGCCTGCTTTCTCTCTGGCTCCAGCCTCCTGTCTTCTGAACGAAGGGAAGGACACCCCCACCCTGGCAACTTCTCCACCGTCTTTTTGCCCCTTTGCAATCAGTGTCCTTGCTAGGTCACCTACTCATGCCGACACCTGTGTCCCCATCAGAAGAGTAGGACCTGGCGGGAAGGGAGGAGTCCACTCTCAACACTGCCGTGTGCTCCTGTTCTCCTTTCCCCTGCCAACACTGCCTCCGAGATGACCCCTGTGACCGCCTTGTTGTGAAATCTAAACGCTGCATCTTCTCCCTGAGTTAGTGGGCTGGACTTCCATGGAAATCTAGATCGGGTGGTTAAGTCATGTGGCCCTCCTGCAGTTTTTATTTTTTTGAGTTGGAGTCTCACTCTGTTGCCCAGGCTGGAGTACATGGCACACTCACGACCCCCAGCTTTGTCCCGCTGGACTCTGGCAATCCTTCCGCCTCAGCCTTCCAAGTCGCCAGAACTGCAGGCGCGTGCTACCATGCCTGGCTAATTTTTCACTTATTGTAGAGACAAGGTGTCGCCAAGTTGCCCGGGCTAGTCTCGAACCCACGGGATCAGACAATCCGCAAGCCTCGGTCTCCCAGAGTGCTGGGATTACAGACTGAGCCACCATGCACAGCCTTCTCCTGCAATTTAGTTTGGAGGAAGTTGTACATCTTTATGACATGAAGTCTTTAGATCTTCCTTTAATATCTCTCAGTTTCTTGTATTAGGGTCTTCCACTAGATTGGTCCCTAGACAGCTGGTATTTTTGTTGCTTTTATAAGAGGTAGTTATTTACAAAATCTGTTTTCTGTTTATTGCTCGTACGTAGAAAAGCAATTGATTTTGTTTACTGACTGCAGCTAGTAAATTTGCTAAGCTTTCCCATGTCACTAACTTATCTGCAGATTCCTCGGGTTGTACATTCCCAGCGATGCTGTCTAGTAATGATGACCCTCATCTCCCAGCTGTTTCTTCTCTGTTTCACTGGGCTGGTTGCCACCTCCAGGGCAAAGTCGACCACAGGTGATGAGGGCGAAAGAAGGACATTGCTGGGAGCTGTTTCGGTGATCTTGTTATCAGATCAAGGAAGTTCCCTTCTATTTCTAGCTTGCAAAGACATTATTTATAATCACAAATGGATATTGAATTTCAGATTTAAAAATTCACATCTCTTAAGATAATAATGTGATTGTTCTCCCTTAGTATTTCAGTGTGGCAGATAACAGCGATTGATCTTCTGCTAACTTTTTTTTACGTGCAACTTTGCACTCCTGGGGGAAGGTAGCTTGGGCATCGGTGGTATGTTTTGTTCACATTGCTGGCTCTGCTGGTTGTGAGTCTGGAGTTTTCTTTGAGGGAGGCTCTTCTTCCTTTAAAAATAGCTTTATTAGGATGTTACTGATATACAGTAAGCTGCTGTATTTCAGATGTTCTGCCTGATGAGTGTTGACATGAGCACACGCCTGGGAATTTGTGACCACAGTCAAGATAGTGGATGTCTCGTCACTGTAGCTTCCTCTTCCTGCCCCTCCGCCCCTATTTCCTGCCCCTCTCCACGTCCACCTCTCCCAGGAACCGTTCTTGTGCTTTCTGTCACTCTAGGCTGACATGCATCTTCTAGGATTTGGTACAAATGGAATCACAGAGTATGTTCTCTCTTTTGTCGAGCTTCTTTCACGCAGCATTATTTTGAGATTCGTTCATGTTCTTATATCAATAGTTCATTCCTTTTTATTCCCGAGTTGTGTTCCATCGTATGGCTGCACCACAACTTGTTTATCCATTCATCTGTTGGTGGGTATTTGGGTTGTTTCAGCTTTTATAACGCTGCTATGAGCATTCACGTACAGGCCTTGTTATACACAGGTGTTTATGAAATTTTCTTTTATATTTGCTCCTAAAAGTTTTATAATTTGAAGCTTACATTTAGGTGTATGACACATTTTGACTTAATTTCTGCAAATGGTATGAGGTATGGCTTAAAGTTCTTTTTTTTCCTGCTGAAATGCCTTTACACCTTTCACAAAAATCAGTTGCCCATATTTTTTGTGAGTCTGCTTTGGCCTATTTTGTTCCATTAATCTGTTTGTTTACCTTGTCACCAATATCACATTTTCTTGATAACTGCAGGTTTACAAGTCTTTAAATCAGGTAGTGTTAGTGCTCCAAATTTGTTATTACTTTTCAAAGTTGTTTTGGCTTTTTTAGGTCTTTTGAATTTTCTTGTGAATTTTGGGATACATTTGTCAATTTCTTTTTTTTTTTTTCTTGAGTTGGAGTCTCACTTTGTCACCCAGACTGGAGTGCAGTGGTCACTCCTGGCCACCGCAGCCTCGACCTACTGGGCTCCGGCAATCTTTCCACTTCAGCCTTCCAAGTAGCTGGAACTACAGGTGCACGCTACCACACCCGGCTAATTTTTTTGATTTATTGTAGAGATGAGGTCTCACTAAGTTGCCCAGGTGGGTCTCGAACCTGTGGGTTCAGGCAATCCACTCACCTCAGCCTCCTAAGGCGAGGGATTACAGGCTGAGCCACCGAGCCCGGCTACATTTGTCAATTTCTACAAAAAAACTTTCTGAGACTTTGATTGAAATTGTGTTGAATCTGTTGATCAGTCTTATGAGAACTGATGTATTAATAATATCAAGTCTCTGGTCCATGAACACAGTGTATCTTTCCATTTATTTAGGTCCCTAATTAGTCTCAGCAGTCCTCATAGTTTTCTGTGTATTGCTTTTTCACATCTTTTGCTGGCTATATCCCTAAGTAGTTCATATTTTTGGTGATATTATAAGTAGTATTTTCAAATTTTATTTTGTGATCATTGCAAGAATGTACAAGTACAATTAATGTTTGTATATTTTGTGTCATACAACATTGCTGAACTCATTAATTCAAAAAGGTAAGTAGAGACATGGAAGATATAGAAAAGACCCACATCAAACATTTAGGGGAAAAAAATTCTGAAATAAAAACTACCCTGGATGAGGGAAAAAAATATATATATATTGAATACAAGAAAAGATTAACACAGTGAATAAGGTGAGAGAGAACTGGAGAATTTCAGGGAAGATGTGGATAGCAGAAAATCTAGAAAAGAACCAAATAAAAATTGAAGAAGACAACAGAAGAAGAAAATATCTGCTATTAAAAACATAAAACAGAAGTAATATAAGATAGCACATGGAATAAAAGAATCACTTAAAATGCCGCAATATTTTTTTTAAATGCTGCAATATTAATTCAAGGTAGTCTGTTGTAAGTTAGGAATACCCATTGTATTAGGAAGGGCAAGGAGATAAAGCTAAAAAGCCAACAGAAATAAAATGGAATAATAAAAACACATAATTTGACCCAAAAAGTTAGGAGAAAAGGGAACAAAGAATAGATGGACAAATAGAAAACAAACAGCACAATGTGGACTCCAATTCCACCACATCAGTAACTGAACTTAATATAAATGAACTGAATAAGCTAATGAAGTGGCAGACTGGATTTTTTTGAAAGTTCAAACTATATTCCGTATATAAGATATGTGTTTAAATGCAGTGGCGCAAATAGAATGCAATAAAAAATATGAGAAGAGTACATACCACGCAAATATATGAAAGCTGTGTGGTGATGAGTGGGAGACAGGACGGGCTTCAGGACGAGGTGTGTGGCTGAGCCCGAGAGTCACCCTGTCATGATAGCAGCCAGCTCACCAGAATGAGTTGGTGACTTTGATGGGAAAATAGTATTAAACAGCTTCAAAACACACGGAGCAAAAGTTGGCAAGACTGAGGCAGAACAGACAAAACTTCATCATGGCTGGAGGATTTAACACACACGTTCAGTCAGTGATGGACTCTGTAGACCAAGAATTCAAGTCTATAGAAAGTACAAACAACTCTATCAACCAATTGATCTAAGAAAAATTTACAGAGCATTACTCTGAACAACTGAAGAATACACGTTTTTTTCAAGTGCATGCAGTATATTCACCAAGATAGACTGTATGCAGGTCATACAATAGCTATCAATACATTTAAAAGGATCAATGTCATACACGGTATGTTCTCAGACCACAATATTTAATTCTCAGATCACAGAATTAAATTAGAAAACCTCCAATTATTTGGAAGTTAAACAATAAACTTACAAATAACCCATGGGTCAAATAAGCAATCACAAGAAAAATCTTTAAAAATTCAAATTCAATGCCAATGAATATACAGCATATCAAATTTTGGGTGATGGAGCTAAAACAATGCTCAGAAGGAAGTTCATAACTCTAGGTGCTTGTATTTGAAAGGAGGAAAGACTGAAAATTAGTGATTTATGCTTTACCTTAAGAAGTTAGAAAGAGAAAAGCAAATTAAACATAAAATATGGGAGGAAAAGAAGTCATCAAGAAATAAAAAATAGGTAAAAATATAAAATATCCACAAGCACAAAAGTTGATCTTTTCAAAATGTTAATAAAATTAATTAAATCCCAGTAAGATTAGTTATGAAAAAAGAGAACAATAGGCTGGACTTGGTGGCTCAGCCTGTAATCCCAGCACTTTGGGAGGCTGAGGCGAGTAGATTGCATGAGTGTGCGAGTTTAAGACCAGTTTGGGCAACTTGGCAAGTTCTCATCCCTGCAATAGAAAATAATTAAGCCAGGTGCAGTAGCGTGCGCTTGTAGTTCCAGCTACTTGGAAGGCTGAGGCAGAAGGATTCCCAGAGCTCAGCAGGTCGACGCTGGGATGGTCTTGAGTGTGCCACTGCTCTTCAGCCTAGGCGACAGAGTGAGACTCCAACTGAAAAAAAAAAAAGAGAGAGAAAAATAGTGAATTATCAATATCAGGAATAAGAGAGAGATATTGCTGTAGATTTTACAAGTGCTTAATATGGGAGCTTTACTGTTTTATTCCAATACATGTCAATGGAGAGGAAATTAACAAATTCAAAAAACAGTTTGCGAGAACTGATGCAATCACAAATAGATCATTTGAATATCCCTGTATTTATTAAATACATTAAATGTATAAAGAAAAACGTTTTTACAAAGAAAAATCCAGACTCAAATGACTTCACTGGTGAATTCAGCCAAAGATTTAAGAAAAAATAATGCCGACCACACATAAATTGGAGAGGAAAAATAAAGGAGAAAGAAATACATTCTAAAGTTTTAAATGTGGCCGACATAACCCTGATATCAAAATATGCCAAGAAAATAAAATTACAGAAGAAAATCCCTAACAAAATATTAGCAATTAGAATTTAACAAGCTGTAACAGGAATAACATATTACAACCAGATGTGATTTACTCTAGGGATGGAAGTTTAGTCGAACGCTTAAAAATCATCAAAGTAATTCACCATATTAACAGAGTAAAGACCAAACATTACAGGGTTATCACAATATATGCAGGAAATCCACTTGACAAAACTCATTACTTATGCTGAATCCAAAATTTGTACAGATGTGCAAAGGACCCAGAATGACCACAAAATAATCTTGAAAAGGAAAAAGAAGTCAAGACTGAAATATTTAATTTTGATATTTGATATAAAGTCACACAAGTGATGACAGTGTGATGTTGGCATAAAAATGGACAAGCTCAGGAAAGGAGCGAGTGCAGGTCTGTGAACAGGTCCAGACGTCACACTCAACAGGTTTTAGAATTCAAAGGCATTCTAATAGGGGAAAGGAAAGACTTCAACAAATTGTGTTAGATATCCACTCAGGACAAACAAAAACACTGATATCTACCTTACACCACACACAAATGAATTTGAGATGGATCCTAGACCTACATGGAAAGGCTGAAACTACCAAGTGTCTGGCAGACCTCTTTACAATCTTGGGAAGGCAACGTTTTCTTAAAGAGAAAACAATCCATTAATTGTATACTTACTGTGTACTGAGTTTAAAATGAATTATAGCTCAATCTAAAAACCCTTCTTATTTCTATATCTCCAAGTACATGGGAATTGTCTTGTTATCTTTTTGTTACTGATTTCTTGCTTAATTGCATTGTAGCTGTAGGCTATATTCTGTGCTGAACACGGATTTCAACGCCTGAAAACTAGTTGGCGACATTAGCCTGATGAAACTTTGTTATGATGTTGAGTAACGCCTGCATAATTTTGAAATGAATGGGTATCTGCAGTTGCTGTACGAAATATCTATAAATGTCTTGTTGTTCAAGTTTGTTAGTCATGTTGTTCAATTTTTTTTATATCTTTGCTAATTATTTTTCTATGCTTGCTGCATAACTTACTGGTAGACGTGTTAAAACCTCCCACAATGACTGCCTCTTTGTGTCTCTGTCAGTTTCTTTTTCTTTTTGTTTTTTTGGTTGGGGTCTCACTCTGTCGCCCAGGCTGGAGGAGAGTGGCACACTCTTGGCCACTGCAACCTGGACCTGCTTGGTTTAGGAGATCCTTCTGTTTCAGCCTTCCAAGTAGCTGGAACTGCAGGCATGTGCCACCATGACTGGCTAATTTTTTAATTTATCATAGAAAAGAGGTCTTGCCATGTTGCCTAGACTGGACTCAGGCAATCCTCTCCTCTCGCCTCTGCCTCCCAAAGTGCTGGGATTACAGGTTGAGCCACCGAACCCGGCCCATATACACATTTTTAGGTCATCTTCTTTTCTTTTCTTTCTTTCTTTTTTTTTTTTTGAATCAGAGCCTCACTCTGTTGCCCAGGCTGGAGGGCAGTGGCACGCTCCTGGCCACCACAGCCTCAACCTGCTGGGCTGAGGCAATCCTTCCACCTTAGCCTTCCAAGTAGCTAGTGAAAGAAGTTTGGCACCAGTAACGACTCCACGCCCGGTCTGAACCAAGAGATTTATTAAAGGGGCAGTTACACGAAGGGACTGTAACCGAGGAAGGGCAAGAGAGAGAGAGAGAAAGAGAGACCGAGAGAGAAAGTGAGAGAGCCAGCAAGAGAGAGAGAGAGAGGGAGAGAGGGCGAGAGAGAGTGAAAGAGAGAGAGTAAGAGAGAAGGAGAGAGAGAGAGAGAATAAACAAGAGAGTGGCGGGGAGAGAGAGAGAAAGCAAGAGAGGGAGAGAGCTATGCAGGGAGAAGGGTATATTTATGAACCTTGTAGGGGCTGGCCAGTGCCGTGCCTGAGTCTTATTGGAGGAGACTATGAGGTAGCATATCTATAGGGAGAGGTTGTTTGAGCACAGGTTTAAGTTTCGCGCTGGCGGGAAAAGCTGCTTAGGGCCTTTGTTGTCTTTGGGAGGCAGAGCCATCCTGGGGACACCCTTCTGATTGTTTCCTGTGCCTTTCAGCTAGAACTACAGAAATGTGCCACCACGCCTGGCTATTTTTTTAAGAAAATTTATTGTAGACACAAGGTCTCACCAAGTTGCCCAGGCTAGTCTCGAAATTCATGGGAATCCTCTTGCCTCGGCCTCCCAAAGTGCTGGGATTATGGGCTTGAGCCACTGTGCCTGGCAGGTCATTTTCCTACATGCTTGTAAAACTAACATTTTTTTTTTTTTCTAGAAAGCAGGATTTATCGAGAGGACAGAAAAGCTCCCACAGTGGGAGGGAACCTGAAGGGGTTGCCCAAAACTAACATTCTTACCATTTTCTTGGAGAATTGAAATTTTTTATTATGATATATTAATTCTTTTTATCTCTAGTGATGCTTTTTAATTATTTTGCTTGATATTAATATCCTTACAAGTTGAAAGCTATGCAAGTCATGCAGTTAGTCTAGCTAGTTAAATTTTATTGAAATTGCTGGTGTGTTGGTGGAAACTTCCTGTCTTATTTGCCTTCTCTTTGTTCCACCTGCTCTACTTCCTCTTTGCTCTCCTGGGACATGTTTAATCCATGACTCCACTCCTGACTTATAGTCTACTGTCATCATGGTTTTTTAAATTTTAAATTTATTATTTTTGTTGATAATCATAGTTGTGTATATTTGGGGCGCATGTGATGTTTTAATACATGAATACAACGTGCAATGATCGAATCAGGGTAATTGGGATATCCATCACTTCAAACATTTATTTTTTCTTTATGTTGGGAACATCACAGTCCTTCTTTTCCAACCATTTTGAATTATTACTTTTTTTTTTGAGGCAAGATCTTACTCTGTCACCTAAGCGGGAGTGCAGCGGCGTGATCATAGTTCACTGAAGCCTTGACCTTGATTGCTTGGACTCAAGAGATCCTTCTGTCTTAGCCTCCTGAGTAGCTAGAACTGCTACCATGTGCCACCATGCCTGGCTAATTTTTTTAATTAAATTTTCTGTGGAGACAGAAAAGTCTCACTATGTTGCCTAGGCTATTCTCAAACTCCTGGATTCAAGTGATCCTTCCACCTCAAACTTTCAAAAATGCTGAGATTACAGGCTTGTAATACACCTGGCCTATATTTTTGAATCATGAATTTTAATCCAGGCACTTAAAAACGTTAAGTATTATTATTTTACACAGTCATTGTTCACTTTGGCTTCCTTACATACTGCAGAAAAAGGGAGCACTGTATACAAGATGCAGCAATCCCACACAGGTAAAACCTGAGCACCAAGAGACACTTGAGGCATTTTATAGCAAGTAATGCAGGAAGTCTTGCCTCCTGGCCAGGCCCCAGAGGGTCTGGTGCTTCCTGTCAGATACCCCATAGGCTGTTGGGGGTAGGGGTCTGTTTCCATTTTCACAGATGAGGAGTGTCCTCAAAGGGAGATTGAGTGGCCAGCGCAGGCCTCACAACTGCCCAGAAGTGGCTGTCCCTCTGAAACCTCCTGAGGCCGGCTCTTCCCTGAGCAGGACCGTGGGTCACTGCTCGGCCTCACAGTGAGAAGATCCCTGAATATCTTGTGGGATTCAAACCAGTGTCCTCTCTGGGAACCATGCAGGGGAGCCCTTACCCTCCTCGCACTTTCTGGGTGGGTGGGGTTGGGGGGCTGCGGCCGCCTATCCAGGGCTTGCTTGACTCTAAGGGACCCGCCCTCTGCCTGCCGGGCTTGCAGCTGGGGGCCACCCAGAAGACACGGAGGCTGTTTCTGGACACTCTGGGTTTATTCCAGTCCTACCTAGACCCTGCAGGTTGACAGCTGCATGTTTAGAGTGTGTGGAAGTGGCCAGCAGGCATGTTCATGGCAGTCCTGAGCTGGGAGGGCTCACGGGGCCTGTCTGACTTGGCTCTGACACAAGTGTCCAGAGGCCCAGGCACTGGTGTCCTTTATGTTTGGAACCGCTAGCCTCACTGGGCGTTGGAGATTGGATGGACAAGCGCCCTTCCTGTGTCCTCAGCTCCACAGCAGAGAGGGCCGAGGGGCTCACACACAGCTGAGAAGCCATCAAGTGCGGTGCACATGAGGAGGCGGAGGATGTTGGGTGACGCTCGGCCATCTGCCCCCCGTCATCTTCACTCTCCTCATAGAGGGAAACCTCACCTTTGCCGAGGTGTGGGAGCCAGTGCTCGCTTTAAGCATTCTTGATCCTGAGAGAACCATTAGTCTGTGCAGGACGTGAAAGCACGCCTTGCAGAGTTAGGACTGCCAATGACAGAGGTGACCCGACGCCCGCCTGCAGGCGTGGGTGTCGGGGAGCAGGCACTCAAAGGCTCAGCACTCTCGCACGGTCCCTAGAGCCCCTGGAGGCTGACGTGGGCAGTACTTGGGATCTGGAGTTTGTCGGGCACCTGCCTGCACCATCTCTTGCAACACAAGACTCCAAACCACTGGGGCCAGCGCGGGGTCTCTTTCTGCAGCTCCACAGGGCTCCAGGGGAAGTGGGGGTTGGGGTCAGCCCAGTGAATGGTGATTGACCCAGTGATGCAGACCTCAGTGACGGAAACACTGTGCTCAGAAGGGACCTGGGAGGCTCTGGTCTCAACGGCTCAAGGGGAACCATGCCTCGGGGCCCGAGACATGCATACTGGGGTGTATATGTGTGTGTGAGAGTGTGAATGTGTGTGGTGCGAGTGTGTGAGCGTGTGAGTGTGTGTGTGTGTGTGTGAGAGAGAGAGAGAGAGTGAGAGTGAGTGTGAATGTGTGGTGTGAGAGACTGTGAGAGTGTATGTGTGTGTGGTATGTGTGAGAAAGTGTGACTGTGTGAGTGTGTGTGTGTGTGTGTGTGTGTGTGTGAGTGTGTGTGTGTGCAAGACACTGGTCCAGAACTTGAGGGATCCAGAATTGGCAAAGGACAATTTTCCTGCACAAATGCAGTTATTCACCATTCATTCTGGCATTCACTGCCAGGGCTGCTGTTGCCACGCTGGACCAAGTGAATGATTTGGGTGTTTCTTGGGGACCTGCCCTGTGTGCCTCACCCAGTACTTGCCCTGGCTGCATGGATCAAAGGCTTAGGGTGAAGGTTTGCTCAGCCCTGTCTCCCTGGGCCCCAGGAATCCTGGTAAGAACCTCGAAGCTTTGGACTCAACAACACAACGTGGCCCCTTGATTTAGCGTCAAGACCAGCTTGTCTCTGGCTTACTGGTCAGAGGCAAAGAATGCGCGTCAGTGGAACTGAGCACAGAAGCCAGAAATATGCCATCTGCTCGCAATTATTTCAGCCATTATATGTGAGTGCCAAGACGAAGAGGCACGAGAGTGAGCTGATAAATGCAATCACGTCAGTGGGTTTCCATTTGGAAAAATGAACTCTGACCTAACACCTCACTGCAAAAAAGTGCCCAGTGAGTCAAGTGTCTAGATACAATAGGAAAATATTTGAAAAGCTAGTGGAAAATACAAACTTTATGCAGAGAAGTGATACTTTTCTTCATTTCAAAATAATGAAAACCACAAAAACATCAACACATCTGACTAGAGAAAAACTGTTAAAATGTTCAGTGATAAAAATAATTCACAACTAAAGCCAAAACTAAAAGAGGAAGCTGGCAAAGTTTGGCCTGGGTGGCCCAGACACCAGAGGCAGGGAGATGGTGCCCAAGACGTCTGAGCAGGAGGACGAAAGGGCCGGACAGCTCGCGCCAGCGAAAACATCCGTCCACAGCCAGAAAGGAGAAGCTTAGAGCACAGAGTGGTGTCGCTCGTTCTAGAGTGAAGACAGAAACCAATGTTGGCAAAGGTGTGTTGAGAACTTTTGGGGGTGTTTTTAAAAACCATTTTTAAAATTTAGAGCCAGCAAAATCCGCCATTTGGTGTCCAGTTCCACGATCGTGGACAAGTACGGCACGCGGCCACTCCCACAATGCAACGGCACCCTGCTCCCTCCCTCCTCTTCCGGAGCCAGCCCTCCCCGACCCCACCCTGCAGCCACTGTTCTGCTCTCCTCCACTGTGGTTTCGCCTTTTCCAGAAGGCAGCTTAAGTGGGACCATGCCACATGTAGCCTTTTGAGACTGGCCTCTTTCACTTGGAACAATGTGTCTGAGATTCCTCGTTACACGAGTGTTGCACAGTTTGTTTATCCATTCGCCAGTTGAGGGACACTGAGAGCGTTTCCAGGTCTTGGCGTTTATGAATAAGCCTGTTATAAACACTTGCACACAAGTTTCTGTGTGAACATAAATTTTTATTTCTCTCGAGGTATGGAATTGTTGAGTCATGTGGTGACTGTACTTTTAACTTTGTAAGGCACTGTCAAACTGCTTCCCACAGCGACATTTCCATCATTAACATGTAAGAGTTCTAGTTGCAGCCATCACATATTTAACTAGCAGTACAAACCTTCAATGAAAAACATGTTGAATAGAAATTAAACATCCATTCAGTTTAACACATGTAATTTTGGTAAATCATAATAAAACTGATTGGCAGTAATAAAAAAAAGAGTTCTAGTTGCTCTGTATGTTTGTTCCTACTTGGAATTGTCGGGTTGTAGATTCTGCATTTGAGTAGATGTAGAGTTGTTTTAATTTGCATTTCTCAGATAGCGAATGATGTCGAACATCTTTTCATGTGTTCATTTACTGTCTACATCTTCTTTAGTGAATTGTCTGTTTAAATTTTTAGCCCATGTTTCTTTGGGAGTTTATTGCCTTATTAAGTTGTGAGGATTTTTTTTTTTTTTTTTTGAGTTGGAGTCTCACTCTGTCCCAGACTGGAGTGCAGACTGGAGTGCAGACTGGAGTGCAGTGGCCGCTCCCGGCCACCGCAGCCTCGACCTGCTGGGCTCCGGTGATCCTTCCGCCTCAGTCTTCCGAGTAGCCGGAATTACAGGCACGTGCTACCATGCCCGGCTAATTTTTTTATTTATTGTAGAGATGAGGTCTCGCTGCCCAGGCAGGTCTCGAACCCGCGGGCTCAGGCAATCCACTCACCTCAGCCTCCCAAAGGCGCAGGATTACAGGCTGAGCCACTGAGCCCAGCTAGGATTTTTTATGTAGTCTGGATGCAAGTCCTTTGTTAGATTTGTAATTTCCAAATGTTTTCTTCCTGTTTGTGGCCTTTTATTCACATGGGAATGTCCTTTGTAGACCACAAGTTTTACATTTTGATAAAATTAATGGGGATTCACTTTTAATTGCCTCACAGCATTTCATTCATAAATCCCACTTGGTCATAATGTATCATTTATTTATATTTTTAATTAAAAATAGATTTATTGTCATATATATTACATATAACAACTTGTCAATTTTTTTCTCTTATGGATTATGCTTTGGTGCCATATCTAACAAGTCTTTGCCTAACCCCAGATCACAAATATTTCTCTAATATTTTCTTCTGGAATTTTAACTATGTTATGATATTTATTTTGTGTTAATTTTTGTATAATGTGACTTATGGATCAAGTTTTTTTTTTATTTATTTGCATACTGATGCACAGTTGTTCCAACACAATTTGTTGAGAAGACAATTATTCCTCCATTGAACTTTTTTTTGCATCTTTATCAAAAATCAATTGACTGTAGCTGTGTGGGTCTATTTCTGCACTTTTTATATGCTTAATTTATTTCATTGTTCATTCCTTTACCAACACAACAGGCCTCAGTGCAGCAGCTTTATAGAAAATCTTGGAATCAGGGAGTGTGAGTTCTTTAACTTTGCCGTTCTTACTTATTTAGTATATTCTAGTTTCTTTGCCATTCCATTTCATTTTAGAATCAGCTTACTGGTATCTACAAAAAAATTCCACTGCAATTTTGGTTGGGATTGCATCACATGTACAGATCAGTTTGGGGGAGACAGGCATTTTTTTAAACTACTTCACACTTCGGCTACTATCCCCTATGTGCTGCATCAATGGAGTTTATTTTTCAACACTCTATCAACCCCAAACTCACAGCTGTGTTTTTTTCCTCGCGCTTATTTCTATTTTGCAAGCAGTCACATCCCAAGCGACTCTGTTTCTTCTGATTGGGCCTTAAGGCCAAAATCTTGACACAATTCAGTGCCTTCTTTAATTCATATTTTGCATCTTGCATAGTGCTGTACACAAATATTAGTAAACAAGAGTTTAAGCTTTTCCCCAGTCCAACCTATGAACCTGGTAGTTACTCTTTGTCAGACTAAGGTAGTTCTCTTCTATTTCTAGGTTGTTAGCAGTTTCTATTATAAGTGAATGGTGAATTTTGTCAAATGCTTTTCCCACATCTCTTGAGATAGACATATGGTTTTTCTTTTTTAGTCTGTTAATGTGATGAATTATTTTGATTCATTTTCAATTGATGCACAGTTTTTCATTCCTGGGATAAATCCCACTTAGTTGTATTGTATCATCTTATTTATTCATTCACAAACAGACTTATTGCAATATAAGCTACATATCATTAAAACCAGCCATTTTAAGTGTCTGATTCAATGATTTCATTGAAAAGTTTATTGAATTTATGCATCTATTACCTCAATCAAATTTTAGAACATTTTCATCATACCTGTATTACCTTTTTATATATTGCTTGCCTTGATTTGCTGATATTTTGTCAAGGACTCTCACTTTGTCAGGGATAATGTTGGTCTGCAATTTTTTGTAGTATTTTTGTCTGGTTTTAGTATTAAAGCAATGATGACTCATAAAACAAGTTAAGAATCTTTTCCTATTTTCTGGAAGACATTGTATGACATTGGTATGTCTTTCTTAAGTATTTGGTTAGAAATCACCAGTGAGGCTGTGCTTGGTGGCTCAGCCTGGAATCCCAGCATTTTGGGAGGCAAGGCAAGTGAATTGCCTGAGCCCGAGGGTTCGAGACCCACCCAGGCAACTTGGCGAGACCGCGTCTCTACAATAAATCAAAAATTAGCCAGACATGGTAGCACACACCTATAGTTCCAGCTACTTGGAAGGCTGAGGCAGAAGGATCGCCAGAGCCCAGCAGGTCGAGGCTGCAGTGGCCAGGAGCGTGCCACTGCACTCCAGTCTGGGCGACAGAGTGAGACTCCAACTCAAAAAAAAAAAAAAAAGGAACAATCTAGGCCTGAAGTCATTTTTGGAAGGTTTTAAGCTAAGAGTTCCAATTCTATAATAGATATAAAACTGTTTAGGTAATATATTTTTTCTTTAGTGACTTTTAGTTTTCTGTGTCTTTTAAGGCTGAGGTGGAAGGATCACTTCAGGCCAGGTGTTTGAGACTTGCCTGGGCAACATAGTAAGACTCTGTCTCTACAAAAAAATTTTTAAGAATTGCTGGGTATGGTGGTATGCACCTGCAGTTCCAGTTACTTGGGAGGTTGAGGCCTGAGGATCGCTTGAATCCAGGAGCTTGAGGCTGCAGTGAGCTGAGATCATGCCACTGCTCTCCAGCCTGGGTGACAGAGACAATCTCTGTCTAAAAAAGAAAAAAAAAGACTAAGACTTTCAGGAAAGTGACAAGTGACAGCAGAGCACTAAACTGGGCTTGGGCTTCTCTGAGCCTGGGGCCTAGGATGACTGCCTGGTCACCTGCTCCTGACTTAGCACAGCACTGACCTCTCTGAAAGATGAGCAGCCTTGTTCCAGGCCCAGGGCAGAGTAGCCGGTAGAGACTGACATGGCCAAATGAAAACACCTGTCATCCTGCAGGCTCCGAATAACTGTGTGACTAGCAGGGTTCACGCCTTCTGTTTCATGGGCCTGTGTTTCGCAGATGGCACTTTCCAGGTGATCTGGCTGATGAAGGACCACAGTCCCTGTGTGGGACTCCCTGAGATAAGAAACGTGAAAGAAATGGGCCATCTCTGTGGCCTGCATGTGGAGGAGGCCAGTTTTCTGCTGGGAGACGGGTTGTGGCCCTATGCTCCAAGCCCTCTGCCAAGAAGTAGGTGTCATTAGGAAGTACGTGACATGCATGGGCACCCAGCCCACCATCCTCAACTGCAGACTTAACCTCTGCAGTGGCTGTGACCTGCGGCTGGACGCAGAGGTGCTCTGCTCAGATGAGGCTGTCCCTTGACTTTCCCAGTGACCTCTGGGGTGAAGCCTGGCCTGGACATGGGGGAAGCAGGGAGAATGGGAGTGGGCCACAGCCAGGGTGGATGTACCCATACATGGGTGCCCTCGGCATGGTCTTCATGGGCCTGGCCCATCTGAGGCATTGGGTACTCCTAGCAGAGGTGTCCAAGCTCAGAACCTGCAGACTGACTGTGGGTTCTGGTTGACGGTGCAAGTCTGAGCAGTTTCAGCTGGGACCGATGAACGTCTAACATGCACCTGGGCAGGAGAGTGGGGCACTACCGGCTGTCTCTAGTGTGTGTTTCATGGATCCTCACAACTCCTGACTGTGCTGTGAGTACAAGGAGAGCTGAAGTGAGCTGGGTCGTCCACTGCTGTGGCGTCCTGGAGAGAGTGGTGAACAGGTAAGTGGGACTATTCATCTTTGGGAGACAGCAGTGTTTCAAAGAAATATTGGAACAGAATTTATGGGGCAGAAGATTTACTTTGGCAGACTTTACAAAAATACTATATTGCTAATATCTTTGATAGAATGAGACATAAAAGTCTGTTTGATGGTGTTAAAATTTATTTTGAATCCAGAAAGTTTGAAAGAAGAAAAAAACTCATCTGTAATCCAAACTCCTAGAGAAAGAGCCACTGTGAGTACCGGCTGTCACAGTAGTGCTGTGGAACAAACCACCTACAGATGATGCTGATGTCTCTGGCTCTTACATTTGTGGTCACTGCCTTAGTTGAACTCTGTCAGTGAGCCTTTCTTCTGGCCGGGCCCATGTAGACATCTGCAGTCACCTGAGGGTTGGCTGGGCTCTGCTTCTGGGCATGGCCATAGGCAGGAGGGATGGAAGCTCTGTTTCTCTAATGATCCTACCTTGGTTCCAAAAGAGGTAGCAGAATCAGTCTAGAAATGGGGACAGGCTCTCTGACTCTACTGAGTTGGCCCAAGTCCCAAGGCCAGCCCGGCCTCAGAGCTGGGGAGTAGACTCAGTGCCAGGAACACAAAAACAGGTGGAGAGCATTTGTGGCTGCTTTTGTATTCCATTACGATGTGTTTCCTTCCAGTATTTTTTCTAGCTTCTTTTAATTATGATCCTTTAAAACGCAATTTATGTCCAGCTTCCTCCAAGTATTCAGATATAGGTATTTTTAATATTATTACAGTACCTTGAAACATAATTTTAAAGGATTGTTTAATACTCCATTAGGTGACATTACATTGCTCCAGGGTAACATGAAAATACTTAGACACCGATCAGTCAGGACCAATGCTATCTTTGACCATAAGGCCCTGGTTAACTTATGTTTTTAAAAATTTTACTATGTATTTATTTTAATTTTATTGTATATATTTAAGGTGTACAGCAAGATGTCTTTATAGGTGTATAATTTGATGATTACTGCAGTGGAGCCCACAGACATATTCATCATCTCACATAGTTACTTTTGTTTCTGTGGAAGAGCACCTAAAATCGACTTTGTGCATTTTCAGTATTCAATACAATAGTATTAACTATATTCTTTCTACTATACATTAGCTCTCTCGATTTATTAATCCTACATAACTGTGAACTTGGACACTTTGACCTACTTCTTCTGGTCTTCCCCACCCACCTTTGGTAACCATGTTTTATTAACTGTTTTTATGTATTCAACTTTTTTTTAAACTCCTGGATATAAGTGAGATCATGTGGAATTCATCTTTCTGTGCCTGGTTTATTTTCTTAACTTATTGTCCTCCAGGTTCACTCAAGTTATCACAAGTGACAGAATTTCCCTTTTTTTTTTTTTGAGGCTGAATAGTATTCCATTGTGTATATATGCCATATTTCTTTTTAGACAAATAATGATTGTATATATTCATTGGGTTCATAGTGATTTTTCCTTTCTTTTCTTTTCTTTTGTAGAGACCAGGTCTCACTGTGTTGCTCAGGCTGGTCTCGAACTCCTGGGCTCAAGCAATCCTCCAACCTCAGCCTACCAAAGTGCTGGGATTACAGGTGTGAGCCAGAATTCCTAGCGAATAGTAATTTTTCGATGCATAAAATGTATAGTGATCAGAGCAGGATAATTAGCATGTCCATCATCTCAAGCATTTATCATTTCTTTGTGTTGCAAATATTCAATATCCTCCTTGAACAATATATTGTTCAATAACAATATATTATTGTTAACTATAGTCATCCTACAGTGCTATAGAACACTAGAACTTACTCCTCCTATCTACGGTAATCATGTGTCCTTTAACAAATCTCTTTTTCCTTCTCAGCCTCTAGTAACCTTTACTCTACTTTTCACTTTTATGAGATTGACTCTTTTTAGCTTCCACGCTTGAGTGAGAACATGCAGTGTCTCTGCCTTGCAGGCTGGGAGGGTTGGCTGGGTAAGCTTGGACTTCTCGGACACGGGGCTCTGTGTCCGAAGCAGAGCTGAGGGCAGTGAGCCGTCAGGACAATAAGAGCTGTCAGCCATGCTCGGCTTGGTTCATCCCTCTTGTGCCCCCTACCTGAGCCCCCGTGCCTGGATTCTCCCATCACACCTGGATTCTCCCAGCAAAACCTTCCACCTGTGTCCCCACCACTGGATTCTCCCAGCTGGGCCCTCCCAGGTGGTCCCTGCCCTGGATGTGATGACCTAAATTTGAAGAAATGAGTGTGTTGAGAGGGATGTGATCGCTGGGGAGTCTGGGTCTTCATTGTCCTCATTCTTGAGACAGATGGTATGCAGATAAATGGGGGTCCCCAACACCTGTGTTAACCGTTGGGGCCTCAGGAACCTTAGGTCCTAGTCTTGCTTTGCTCCTGAGACGGGCTGGGTGAGGAAACTTCACGGTCCCATGGCCGGCCTGGCATGAGAACAGGTTTCCAGGGTCTCCCGGTCCTCTGCGATGTATGTGTAGAGGGGGACTTTCCTGGGTGTGTTCAGGGGCTGAGACCAGCAAGCCCCACCCCAGCACACCGGGCCTGGGTGCCTGGGAAGGCGTGTGGCCCCTGGTGGGGTCTTTGGTGTCAGTGTTGGGCTGTTGGCAGAGGAGCCAGGGGTCTCGGCATGCATGAGAGGGGACAGGGGCCGGACATCGTGGGTTTAGAGTGCAGGAGCATATGTTCCAGAAGGTTCTGGTGTGGTCTTGCAGGTTGTGGAATGTTGGGACATCCATCGTCGGAGGGCGTCTATGAGGACATCGGAGCCATCCCCATGGGGAAAAAGAAGAGCTTACAGCGTCTGGAGACCCAGTCCTGGAGGAGGAGTATGACGACGCGGGAGAGCCCGAGGACGGTCCGGGGGCGGGGGCCCGGGAAGCCAGGAAGCTGCTGAGCCCCCCAGGTTTGCACCTCTGCGCCCTGGCGTGCATGGCGCTCCTCCCGCTGTCTTGTCGCTATGCAGGAGGCTGTATTCTGGCCAGTGCCTACATTTACAGAACGTGGCAGCCATTTCTCGTGGCCATGACCCTCACTCATGGCTCAGGCCAGGGCACTAGGACTTTCAGCTGTTTCTTGTGAGACTGGAGTCTTCCAGTGGGTAGATTTGGAGTGACGGAGGTCATTGATCTCTATTCGGGTTTCTTTTGTGGCTGCAGTGTCCTTTTAGCCCCTGTCCTAGTTGGCTGCAGGGGGACCCTGAGCAGACAGGGTCTGGCAGGACTAGGTGTGAGAAGCAGTGTCATTCTCGCCTGACCCATCGTGTCACATCTGTGTCCCTCTGTGGCTTTCCTTCACAGTGAGAAGCCAGGGGCTAGGATTCTTGGGGCTCTGAGAGATTGTCGAGGACCCCAGTGCTTGAGTCTCTCCTTAAACACAGGTGGCAGCCTGGACCTTGAAGCTCCAGCTAGGATGGAAGACCATGGTGGCCCCTGCCCTAGGATGTGATGACCTTGATCTGGGGGGTATTAGTGTGTCAAGAGGGTGGGATAACCTGGGGAACCTGGGTCTTCACTGTCCTCATTCTTATAACAGATGTTATTAAACTGCCTTTGAACTCACTCATTCATAAACACTCCAACCCAGAAGCGTTCATCAAACACTCCACGGTCCAGGTTTCTTTCTTCTTTTTTTTTTTTTTTTGAGTTGGAGTCTCACTCTGTCACCCAGACTGGAGTGCAGTGGCCATTCCCGGCCACCGCAGCCTTGACCTGCTGGGCTCCGGAGATCCTTCCACCTCAGCCTTCCAAGTAGCCGGAATTACAGGCATGCGCTACCACGCCCGGCTAATTTTTTGATTTATTGTAGAGATGAGGTCTCGCCAAGTTGCTCAGGTGGGTCTTGAACCCGCGGTCTCAGGCAATCCACTCACCTCAGCCTCCCAAAGCATGGGATTACAGGCTGAGCCATCGAGCCCGGCTTACGGTCCAGGTTTCATTCGAGGCTTGCTCATCTGCCTCACCCTGGTCCTTTGCCCTTCCTGTGTTTTCAGCTTGGCATAGTCTCACTCAGTCTCTCGCCTACAGGTTCTCCTGGGTGGTGGGTAGGGTTTACTGATGAAGCAGTTCAAGGCACTTATTATTTGCAAGCAGGACTTTTCTTCACTCACTGGGGGGCTGATTTATCTTAATCTCCAGGTCTCACAACTGTCCTGGTCTTGATTTCAGCACACACTGGACCTCGGTGATGTGACCAATGCATTTGTGATGACACCCCCGAGGCAGCCCTTCTGACCCCTCCCATTCATTCATGTCCTCTTCTGCCATGACCAGACCCACCTATGACCACTTTTGCTCACTAAACCAATCCACGAACACACTTCCCATGATGCATCCCTCCAACCACATTCACTCTTGTTCACTTTTCATGACCACACCCACCATGCTCCAGCGCTCTGTGGCCACACATACCCACCACCCTACCTCCATGATCACAACCTGTCAGAGAAATACGTTTCCTGGTACCCTCTTCCCTGTGTGGATCTTGATAGGTTTACAAATGTGTGGAATTATTAGTGGTATGATGAAGAATAGACCCATCTGATGTCCTGATGGATAGTGAACCTTCATGGTGACCTGACGGAGAGTGGATTTTCATGACATCCTGGTGGAGTGAGGCCCTCAGGGTAACCTGATGGAGTGTGGACTCTCATGGTGACCTGGAGTGTGGACCCTCATGGTGACCTGGTGGAGAGTGAACCCTCACGGTGACCTGGTGGAGAGTGGCCCCTTACGGTCACCTGATGGAGTGCGAACTCTCATGACAACCTGGTAGAGCATGGATTTACTGACATCTCTGCAAGTATAGGGGTGCTTCTGCCTCCCAGTCTACTCTTGGTGGCTCTGGAAGTTAGAAGGCATTCCAGCCATTCATCCGGTTATCCCTACTGTGCTCCACAGACTTGTGGACACTGGCCAATGTGATGTAGGTAATCAGGATGTGGGGAGAACAATATGGAAGCTGGTGACCAGGACAAGGTCAGCAAAACTAAAAGGCTGAGGATCCACTGGGGTTCAGACAGAAGCATCTCACCCTTTCCCTCCCTGTTTATCCTGCCCACTGGCCATACCTCTGGTCTTCCTGGCTGTAGGCCTTAGGCCTTCCTCTCCCCCTGCTCCTACCCCTTTCCAGGTGTATTCTCCTTTCGCCTCTCTGAAAGTACAGGCATATGAGTGGTTCCAGCTCCTTCCTTCAAGGAAGGTTGGGAAGTCTTTCCAAATACTTTTCAATTGTCAGCTGGATTTGCAGAAGATTCTTTAGCCATCTGGTAGGTAGAGTGCAGTTCTGGGTCCCATGAGACTTGAAATTTGTGCCTAGGGGGTTGGGCCATGGAGGAAGTAGGCATGGGTTGAGGTGTTGGGGAAAGCAGTGATGAGGGTCTCCTTTGGTGATCAGGGTATTTTCCTGTCCAAGAGAGTCTTGTTTCCCTGTCTCTGATGCGCACACCTCCACAAAACGTCTGCCCCCAGGGCTGACAGCTCAAGTACATCCATGCTGTCTTTAGTCTCTATGCTCAGAAGGGACTCCATTTGCTTTAATACTCTGTGTTGACACCTTGGAATTCTTTATAATTTTTCATTAAGGGCCTTGAATATTCATTATGCTCTGGACCCCACAAATCCATCGCCTGTGCTAGTACATCTTTTAATCTACTGAAATTATTTATAAAGTGGTATACTCATTTTAGATTCTTTAGAAAGTACAGACAATGCACAAAAAAGAAAATGAAAAATTATCTAAAATTCCACTTTCCAGAAATAAACATTTTTGACATTATGGAATATAACTTGATTTACTTAGATTCATAGTTGGGAACCCATTTGCAAAATTCATTATATTGTGAATTATGTATTTTCCTATGTATTTTTCCTTTGACAATCAATTTTTCATATTGACTTGTCTATAAATAAAACATCTGAGCCATAATTGTAATGACTGGCTGGCATTCCTTACTTTATTTTCCCAACCTAGACGAGTTGACTCGTGTGTTTGACAGCCTCCTACGGACATGTCCTCCCGGGCAGTGTGCATCCCTTGTGAGTGCTGGTCACAGAGCGTGCATCCTCCTTGGGACTTGGATCAAATTTCCAAGTCTGTCTGTTCACAACACGCCAAGCTTGGAAGGACCCTAGGTCATCAGCCAGTCCTTTTCTGTGAGACAGAGAAAGTCTGTCCTTCTCCTGTGGGGCCCTGGTCTCAGTAGCTGTGGCCACTGGGGCTTTGCTGGAATGGGCCTCTCATACCTGGGCTGCGTTGAGTGCCAGCTGCAGGAAGCCCAGCCCAACCTAGCCTAACCACATGCTGCTGGTGTCATCGGGGCTCAGGCACAGGTGACAGATGAGGGTTCTGATATGGTGGAGGTGGCTAAGATGTGCAGGGGTTTCTTTCACATAAAGTGTCACATGAGGTTGGAGGCCACCTTCTGTCTGGGGAAGAGCACATGGGCCTGCCTGAGAGCACTGGCCTGAGTGCTGCAGCAGCAGATTGGCCAAGCATGGCGTTGTCCCCTCTGGGGCTGTGGCCCCTGCTCCTGGCCGGCTGGACCCTCCCTCCTGGTGAGTGTGTGCTGCTGTCCCCGGGGCTTGGGGGTTAGAGCCCATGGTCTGCAGGATGTTTTGGAGGGAGGGCTGCAAAATGATACAACACAGCCCACACTGTGATTTCTTTGTGCATGTTGACTACCTTTAACTTATTTGAAGAAATCATCTTGATGCCATAAACATGCCAAGTATTAATGGCATGAAAATTTGAGCTAGAAGAGGGAATTTGGATATAAAGTGAGGTTGAGCTTTCTAATCTTTGCAAATTCTGAATGAAATTCCGGAATCTTCTTTCTCCTTCCTGTGTTCTTGTTCCTGAAGGCCTGGCTGGGGAAGAGTCCCTGAGTCTCCTGGGGGGCGGAAACCGCTGTGAGGGCCTCCTGCAGGTGCGGTACCGAGAGCGGCAGGGCCCGGTGTGTGGGGACCGCTGGGGGCTGCGGGAGGCGTCGGCCACCTGCAGACAGCTGGGCTGTGGCCCTGCACTGTCAGCCTCCAGGTTCATTCTGCGGCTTCAGGAGATGGAGTCTTTCTGGCTGCACGGTGCCCAGTGCCAGGGTGAAGAGGCTTCACTCTGGGAGTGCTCCCTGGGAGCCTGGGCACCTCGGAGCAGCTGCCAGTGCCAGTGTGTGGTGGTGATAGGCTGCTCAGGTAGGTCAGATGGGGGCCCCTGAGCGCCCCTAGCTCCCAGGACCTTTGGAGACACCGAGGCAAGTCCCCTGGGGGAGGAAGGGTCTGGCCCAGGGGAGAGGGTCTGGCCCAAGTCTGCACCAGGCATCCCTGGCAGAGCTCCAGGAGTCCCTGCTGCTGCAGGATGACGGCGAGATGGGAGCCCCGGTCTCACCCTCCGGCCTGCTCCCCAGTGAGCACCCTCTTCCAGCTCATCTTTGGTGTTGGTCCCCAGGTTTCTAAACTCAGTCATCAAAGCTCGACTTTTCCTTTGTCACCCTCCATCCTCAGGGTCACACACCCAAACTGTGCAGAATGCCCTGCGTCGTCACAGTGAGGGTCCCCTGCCTGGGTGCTCACAGCAGGTGGCCCTGATTCTGGCTCCCATGGTGGCTTCTTTCCACGCTAAGCCATGATCCGGCAATCCCGGGAGGACGTCATCCTAGGAGGAAGGGGCTCTATCACCCTGGTGCCCCCACCAGGAACCCAGGCACAGGGGGTGGAGCCTCAAGGGGTCCCACGGATGCCGAGCCTGTCAGTGCTCGGCCTGCATGTGTGCCGAGGACACAGGTTTCTCTTCTGTACCACCAGGTGGTACCTTGCCACAAATTGGGCTGGGCGGCGGTGGCAGCCCCTGTGCCGGGCCCCTCGAAGTGCTGAACCCGGCCGGATCTGTCCTGAGGTGTGACTTGCATAAGGAGGAAGCCAGCGTCTTGTGCAGACAGCTGGGGTGTGGCCCCGCTCTGCAGTGGTCCAAAGCCCACCCTGGAAGGGCCCCTGGGGACCAGGGGCAGAAGTTCGTGGCCTGCCAGGGAACGGAGCCTGCCATTTCCGACTGCGTGGTCAACCTCAACTTCCTAGAGCAGTGTGATCGTCCCACGTACACCGAGGTGGTGTGCTCAGGTAGGGATGCACTGCCCAGGGCACTTTTGAATGAACAGAGGGGGTCACGGCATCTACCTCACAGCTCAGCCATAAGCCTGAGTGGAAACCTCCTCTCCTCGTTCATGCCAGGTGACACGATTCTTGATTCTGCCCTTCCACTGTGCGGGGACCCAGGAAGGCCCCCAAACTGTCTCCTTGCTGTGGACCTTGTGCCACTGGCTGTCCTGCCCAGGGTTCCCATAAAAGCTTGTGCCCTCAGGGAGAGGAGGTGGGGATCATTGGCTCCGCTGATGGGTTCCGGGGGGATCCCAGGGAACCCGTGTCTCCCCAGAGGCAGGATCTAGTGGGGTCAGCACCCGAGGAGATGCAGAGTGGCAGGAGAGACCTCACCATGCCCAGCTCAGGACTTCTCCTTCTGACATCTGGGCCCCAGGGGCCAGCCAGGCCAGGTGGTCCTGGGTCCTCCTGCATGGGTCCTCCCCATAGGCCTGGGGGGAGCTGGTCAGGTCACTAAGCCCAGAGGCCTGCCGGAAGCACGTGCTGCCTGGAGCTCCAGCCCAACGTCTGCCCCTAGGACACACAGAGGCACGGCTGGCGGGTGGCGAGCAGCCCTGCGCTGGGCGCCTGGAGGTGAGACGGGGCCTGACCTGGGGCACCCTCTGCGACGCCGACCTGGACCTGGCCACGGCCCACGTGGTGTGCCGGGAGCTGCAGTGCGGGGAGGCCGCGTCCATGCCCGGGGGCGCCCACTTCGGCCAGGGCTCCGGGCCCGTGTGGACCGAGACCTTCCGCTGTGTGGGCGACGAGTCGCTGCTGTTCCACTGCCCGCGGGAGCCTGGGCGCCAGTGTGGCCACAGCCGTGACGCCGGGCTCCGGTGCTCAGGGGACAGTGAGTCATCCACACAGGGTTTCAGAAGTCCTGGGCTGCCGTGGGCGGTCAGGGCAGGGAGGCTGGGGGCACCACCAGGCGGGACAGAGCTCGGGGTCGTGTCCTGTCTGGGCGGGGCCGTCGCCTGGATGCTGAAACTGGCCGACACCCCTCAGCCTGGGGTGCTGGGAGTGCAGAGGGGACAGGATCAGCGCCAGCCAGTCCCCCCTCTGCTCTTTTTTCTCCGTGGGGCCTGCCTGTCTGAGCTGCCCCACCCCAAGTCTCAGGGCTGGCTCAGGAAGGGGCCTTCTGTGGTGCCGTGAAGCCTGGGATCCTCCACTGCCCCAGCTCAGGGCCCGAGACGCAGGGACCAACAGACGGGCCTGATTATCTCCCAATCCCAGGCTCTCATTTCAATAGCTCCTTCCTACCTTTCCTTTCTTCTTTTTTTTTTTTTTTTTGAGTTGGAGTCTCACTCTGTCGCCCAGACTGGAGTGCAGTGGCCGCTCCCGGCCACCGCAGCCTCGACCTGCTGGGCTCCGGCGATCCTTCCGCCTCAGCCTTCCAAGTAGCTGGAACTACAGGCATGCGCTACCACATCCGGCTGATTTTTGGATTTATTGTAGAGATGAGGTCTCGCTGCCCAGGCGGGTCTTGAACCTGCGGGCTCAGGCAGTCCACTCACCTCAGCCTCCCAAAGGCACGGGATTACAGGCCACTGAGCCTGGCTCTTTCCTTTTTTCTCTTCTTGTTCACCGTGAAAAGAGATTGCAAGATACATTTACCATTTTACTTATTTTGAGGTGTTCAGCTCAGTGGCATTTATCTAGAAAATTCACAGCCACCACCCCTTCTGGTTCCACGAAACTCCGTAACTGTTAATCACTCACTCCCTCCACTCCACTCATCTCCACCTGTCTCCACGGATGTCCTTTTTCTGGATATTTCATGTGAAGGAAGAACCTACAACGTGTGATCTTTTGTGCCTGGCCACGCTACGGTGTCCAAGAATTTCCTTTTTTGTTTTTCATGATCAATTGCTTCTCTTTTCCTTCCCTCCCTCCTTCCTTCCCCTTTTCTTTATTCCAGTACCTTTAGGGGGTACAAAGAGTTTTCGGTTGCATGGTTGCATTGAACAGTGGCAAAGAGGTCTGGACTTTAAGTGTGCCTACCACCCACACTTGCGCAAACTGTGCGGGGTTTTCTGTCCTCCACCCCTTCCCACCCTCCCCCTTTTGCGTCTCCAGTGTCCATTATTCCATTCTCGATGCCTTTGGAGGCCCTTAGGTTAGCTCTTGCTTACCAGCGAGAACATGCGGTGTTTGGTTTTCTGTTCCCGCCTTAGTTCACTTAGGATGATGTTCTCCAATTCCATCCAAGTTGCAGCAAAGACATTATTTCCTTCTTTTTTTAATGGCTGCATTGTATTCCATGGTGAGAGAGAGAGAACACCACATTTTTATTCTCCACCAATCAGGTGGGCATTTAGGATGATTCCACATCTTTACTTTGTGAATATGCTGTGAGAAACATGCAGGTCTTGTACTATGGGATATCTTTCCTTTTATTTAGGTCATATTTAAATTCTTTTAACAATGCTTTGTCGTTTTCATTGTCCTAGTCTTGCATCTCCTTGGTTAAATTTGTTCCTAGATGCTTTATTTTATTTTTTGGTGGTATTGTAAATGGAATTGTTTTCTTAATTTCCTTTTTGGATTGCTCAATGCTAGTGTATAAACATACACTATCACACAAATAACTGATATCTGTGTGTTGCTGTTGTTTCCTGCAACTTTGTGAAATCATTTGTTATCTCTGATAGTTTGTGAATTCTTTGGGAATTTCTGTGTGTAAGGTCATATCATCCTCAAATAGACAGTTTTACTACTTGCTTTCTCATCTGGATATCACCCCGGTTACTACTATTTTATTTTTCTTGCCTAGTTGCTCCAGTTAGACCTTCCAGTACAGTGTTGAATGGAGACGGTAGACGTGGGCATCCTTGTCTTGTTCTTGATCTTATGGAGCAAGCTTTTAGTCTTTCACCACTGAGTATGCTCTTAACTGCAGGGTTTGGTGAATGCCCCTTAATCATATGAACAAGGTTCTCTGTCATTCCTAATTTTCGGAGTGCTTTAATGATGAGAGGATGTTGGATCACGTCAAATGCTTTTCTTGCATCAATTGAGATAACTATTGCCTTCTTTGTTCTATTAATGTGGTGTATTATATTGATTGATTTTTGTATATTGAGTCATCCTTGCATTCCTGAGATAAATATCACTCGTCACTTTCAGAGATGTTGGTCTGTAGTTTTCTTTTCTCGTGATATCTTTGTCTGACGTTGTTATCAGGGTAGTGCTGGCCTCATCTAATGAGTTAGAAAATGACACCCCAACTCCTATATTTTTGGAGATTTTTTTAGAAGGTTGGATGTTAATTATTCTTTAAATGTTAGGCAGAATTCATCAATGAAACCATCCAGTCCTGGCCTTTCTTTTTTGGGAAGTTTGTGATTACTGATCTGGTCTTCTTACTTGTTATAGGTCTGTTCAGGTTTTCTGTCTCTTTTTGGGTCAGTTTTGGCCATTTTCCTAGGTATTGTTCAATTCATCTAGGTTTCCTAATTCGTTGATGTAAAATTGTTCATTGTAATTTCAAAATCTTTTTTATTTCAGTAAAGCCAATAGCAATGTCCCCATTTTCATTTCTAATTTTAATAATCCAAGTCTTCTCTCTTGCTTTTCTTGGTCAATTTACTTAAAGTATTGTCCATTTGTAGATCTTTTCAAAGAACCAATTTTTGATTCCAATGGCTCTACGGTTTTTTCTGTTCTCTCCATTTAAAAGAACATTTCTTCTATAATCCTTATATTTCTGTGCTTCTGCTGGCATTGGGTTTAGTTTGCTTTTCCTTATTCTGGTCACTTGAAGTATTAAGTTAGGTTGGTGCTTTGAGATATTTTCTCTTTTTTAATGTTGGTGTAGCTACAAATTTTCTTCTAAGGACTTCGTTCACTTAATCCCATAATATTGGCATGCTGTGCTTTTGTTTTCATTCATTTCACAATATTTTAAATTTCCTCTATAATTTTTTATTTGATCCATGGGTTGTTTAAGAGTTGTTTTTTACAATTATACGTATTTGTGAACTTTCCAGATTTCTTCCATCATTTATTTCTATTTTATTCCACTGTGGTCAGAAAAGACATTTTGTATAATTTAAATCTTTTAAAGTGTATTCCGATTTGTTTTTTGGCCTAAGATATGGTCTATCCTGATACTGTTTCACGCATTCCTGAAAAAAATGTGCATTCTATTGCTGGGTGTTCAATATATGTCTATATAGGTTTGTTGACTTGTAGTGTTGCTCTAGTCCTCTATTACCCAAATATATTTCATTTAGATGTTCGATGCATTAATGGAAGTGAAGTATTCGAAGTCTCCAGTTCCAATTGTAGAACGATTTCTCCCACTAATTTTGAAATTTTTGTTTTCGATACAGTGTTGTATTTCAAGACTCTGTTGTTTGGTGCATATGTGATTAAAATTGTTATTTATTCGCAGTGAATTGACCCTTTTATCAACATATAATCATCTTTTTTGTCTCTTGTAATGACTTTTTACTTGCAGTCTCTTTTGGTTGCTATTTGTATTACTATGCTTTGCTATCCTTTCTATCCTTTCACTTTGTGTCTTTGGATTTAAAATGAGTCTGTTGTAGACAGCACATAATCGGATCACATTGCTTTAAAAAGTCATTCTGCCACACTCTGCCTTTGGATTGAGAGTTTAATTCATCCACATTCAAAATAATTGCTCGTAGAGAACGACTACCTTCTGCCATTTTGGTATATGTTTTCTGTATATCTTTTTTTTTTTTTTTTAGTTGAAGTCTCACTCTGTCTCCCAGGCTGGAATGCAATGGCATACTCAGGCCACCGCAGCCTCGACCTGCTAGGCTCAGGTGATCCTTCTGCCTCACACTTCCAAGTAGCTGAAACTACAGGCACGCGCCACCATGCCCAGCTAATTTTTTGATTTATTGTAGAGATGAAGTCTCGCCAAGTTGCCCAGGCTGGTCTGGAACCCGTGGGCTCAGGCAACCTTCTCACCTCAGCCTCCTAAAGTGCTGGGATTATAGGTGTGAGCCACTGTGCCTGGCCCCTGTATGTCTTATACATATTTTTTGGTTTCTCCTTTCCTCCATTATTGCATTTTTGGTGTTTAATTGACTTTTTCCAGTGTACCTTTGTATTTTCTTCTACTTCTTTTTCAGTGTATTTCAAAATTATTTTTGTAGGGTTACCTTAGGGATTACAATTAACATTTTAAATTTATAACAGCTTAGCTTGGATTAATACCAACTGAGCCTCAACAATTCAAAAATATACAAAAATACTGCTCCTGTATTGTTCCATCTCCCCCTTTATGCAGTTATTACAAATTACATTTTTATATATTGTGTGTCTTTTAATATAGATTCATGCATTTGTCCTTTAAATCATCAGGAGAAAAAGAAATTACATTCCCAAAACAAATAATACCGGCATCTATATTTGCTTCTATAGTTACCTTTACCATTGTTCTCTATTCTTCATATAACTTTAAGTTACTATCTAGTATCCTCTCATTTAAACGTGAAAGACTCCCTTAGGTATTTCTTGTAGGGTGGGTCCTCTAGCAGCGAATTTCCTCAATTTTTGTTTGAGAATCTCTTAATTTTTTCTTTATTTTTGAAGGATAGT